>JASPKZ010002073.1:0-48431 GCA_030220185.1 Diploptera punctata
TTCGGTTAATTACTGCGGAAAAAGAAAAATTTATGGGAGACAAAATTTAAAAACTATTTTTTCAAAGTATAAAAATCATATTTTGTCGGGATATTATATAAAATTATCACGGCATATGGGGGAGTTTTTTTTTCTTCAGATATAATTATATATTATATAGACCGAGTAATAAGAAAATAAATTGGCAAAATAAAGTAGTAAGTAAAATTTAATAAATTCCAACAAATATATTTTATACGTATACGAACATTTGGAATTGCTATATGTAATCAATGATACTTACTTCTCTGTGTACATTGTTTTATTTATTCAATATACGTTATTTTTAAACATTGGCATAATACTTTCAACTGGAATTAAAATTTAGAAATTGCCTAATTAATACGGTTTCCTTAATATATTTGGTTTGTAAAAATAATACTGTTATGGATATTGTAAACAATACCATCTCCATAAGATGTTGATTTATGATTAGTTTTAATTAATACATAATATATATAATATATATATATTATCTTTACATATTTGCTTAATTATTTCATGAAGAAATTCGTAATTACAAAACAACCAGATTCTCATGTAATTGGTTTCACATTATTTTCAAAGAATGATTCCCAAATATGCCACTCTTCAATTAAAATAGTCGAGAAGACATTTAAAATTTAAATACCCTAAAATGAATATGTCGCTCCACAGCTAACTAGTAGAAGTCATTGAGCGGGGGCAAAGGGTTAAACAGTACCAACTAAATTGGAAACATCATCTAGAAAGAATGAGTTCAAATCGAATCCCCAAAGCTGTTTATAATTATATACCAAGAGGACGAAGATCACTGGGCCGTCCTATGAAACGCTGGATGGCAAATTTTCTATAGGATCGTAACAGGCCTTGGGCCTAATACTTGGAAGGAAGAAGAAGAAGAAATTTTCTGATTTATCATGCAAAAAAGGTATACAAATATAGAAAAAAGGTTTGATTTTACTCACATTCTAAAAAGATTTTCTAGAACATTTTTATTTGTGGACAACATTAGGAACATCCCTAATTAGCTGTCAACAATAGTCATCTAATATGCTGGGTGACCATTGCCCTCAGTATCTTCTTTCCATGACAGATGTGTCTTGATGAAAACATTCTCCGTGTTCATCGCTGATGGCCCCCAGGTTGGGAGGAAAGAAGTCCAGATGGGAATGTAGGAAATGTATTTTCAATGACATATTACACCCCAGTTTTTATATGTCTTTAGCATGTTCTCAATAATTTCTTGGTAGTTTTCGGTCCTTACATTTCCCAGAAAATTAGCACATGCTGTCTTGAATCCCACCCATGCTGCTTTCTCTTACTGTCCTCTAGCATGTCATCAAACATCTTGTCTTGTATCACTTCACGAATTTGTGGCGCAAAAAAAAAAAGTACCTTCCTTCAACTTACCTTCACTAATTCTTGGATTTTTTTTCTTTCAAATACAGAAAACTTTTACCATTTTTGTTTAGAGCCTTAACAAAATGTTTCATTAAGTTTAGCTTAATGTGAAGAGGTTGCAGCAACATGTTTTCCTTCTTAGCTAATGATTGGTGTTTAATACTCTTGTTCCCTGCTAGCAAAGCATCCCTTAGAGGCCACTCTCTTGCTTCAAGATATTTTTGTTTAGCTCAATTGTCCCACTTGCATAAAAAGCAACAAAACTTGGTGAAACCACTCCGCAATCCAAGGCGTATCCCTATGGATTTAAGATTTCCACGTATTTTTCATTCATATTTTGAGTAGTTAACATTTTTTAAAAGCAAATTCATATTCTCGTAAGTTTGTGTCATATGAATAGTTATGAGCAATAGGTATAGGTACAGAATGGTACTCATTACAATTATGTAACAACACGGCCTTTAAACTTAACTTGGAAGAATCTATGAAAAGGCACAATTCTTGTGGATTACAAATTATACCGCTCAATTGTTCCATTCGACCATCTATGTAACAACACGGCCTTTAAACTTAACTTGGAAGAATCAATGAAAAGGCACCATTTTTGTGAATTACAAATTATACCGCTCAATTGTTCCATTCGTCCATCAACATTATTACAATAGACAAGTTCATTCAAAGAGTGTTCACGTTTCCTATAAGTTGTTATTTTGGCATTGTGCTTAAACAAATACCAGGTCTGTAACAGAGAGCCTAATAGTTCCGACTGACTTTTGTTAAATTGAGATCTCTTAGAAGATAAAACATATTTTTAAATTGCTGTTTTTACACTCTGCTTCAACAACAGAAGTGGGGAGGTTAAGAGACCGTAATAAAATAAATTTTGTGAACATATAATCTGCTACACCATGCAATCGGGCATGCCATTTATAGAGCTGATAAATTGAAACAGACCACCCAATAGACTGGAATTGTTTCTTTCCCAGTAATAAAGTAAATGTGTTGTCATATGCTCCTTCTTCATGAACAGGTGTTCAATAGATTATGCATACAATAGCCCGCTACTTTGCGCTCGGTTGGGCCGTTCATATAATCATAAATCGGCGATTACTTCAAAACCGTAGGTGATAACGGAAAAGGGATTTCAGTTTAGAAATCAGGACATAAAAGTACGTTAGAAACAGATAATTTTTATCAGGTGCAAATTTCAGTGTTGTCCAATGTAATGGATAATAACTCAAAAATCCCAAAACATATGATGCAACATAAACCCAAAGGACATCGTCGACCAGGAAGATCTCTTAAAATACTGCTAAATGTAAGGCGAAATTCGTGACGGATGATGATAATTATGATCTTACAATAATAGAATATGAAAGGAATGAGGGTGATAAGCACCATATTAAGAAAAAACAGATACGTAGAAATTAACTAGGGAATAAAATTATGAGCCTTGATGGTCCTGGGGTTAAGTTGCTTGCTTCTGGTCGCTGGTTTGGACCCGGAGAGGTCCGTGATTTTTTATATGGAAAATCCAAGAAACAGGTCTTCCGAGAGGGACTTTTTTGGTCGAATTGGTCCTTCCATCTCTTCAATAGTCTTCCCAACATTCTTCTCCCTTTTGGTTTATAAGTATACATTCTTCTTGGTATGCGCTGTTCATTCATTCGTAATACGTGCTGAAGATAAGCATTTTTATAATATTTTATTCTTTTGCAGAGATTAAATATATTAAGTTATGTTCTCATATCTTCGTTTTTCCTTTTAATACACTTTTTTTTCATTTTTCCTCCTACTAATGTTATTTATAGGAAGTAGGCGACTAGTGTGGAAGCATTAATATTCATAAATTTAAATTGTTATACTTCTTTAGTTTGCCTCTGCGTTTAAGATGTATTCTGGCGATTCCGATTTAAAAACCATGATCCAGATCATCTAATTGTAGTTTAATTCCTTACTTAGTATCAATACAAACACTAATAAAGTTTGATTTTGATTGATCCCACCTAATGATTGAACCTAATGAGCATTTTTCCCGGGTGCAGTTCAGGTATGGAATTTGATTCACTAGAAAATACCTAATCAATTGAGTTGGTGTTTACTTGATGAAAATCCATATTTATTAATTAAATAAAAATAAAACGTAGTTTTATTTTTATTTAATTAAGAAAATACCTACTATAAAATTATAGTTAATGAGAGGTAGAAAAAATACAAATTTAGGAACAAGTTTTAAAATATAAAATGCTATTTGACGCATAAAAAATTGTACAAAAGAGAATCGTATAAACCAACATAGAATAGATGAATACCAAAGCACGAAAGAAATAAAATATATTAGTACATAATATGGACCAAAATGGCTGCTACTTATCATTTGTTCTGTCGTGCTTACAAGAATGGCGACCATGATCGAAAGTTCAATTTCCTAAACACTGCAATATTACAAATTACCTACCTAGGACGGGAAGTAAAACCATGTCCTTTATGTATACTACGTAAAATGTATATACAAAAAATATCCAAAAGGTAATGTTAATATACATTATACGAAACATATCACTGCATTTTAAATCGAACTTTATTTGAAACAATATAAAACAAATTCGTACTTGCAGCCATTTTATACCTAAGTGGTGTCAGAGCCTGCTGTAGTCTCAACTAAATTATTTTCGGCATTTACCATATGCACATTGGACATTCTGCTAACGTCAGTTAGTTGTTTATAATGAACGCAAATGTTTCCAATAATGATGTTATTAATTTATTATTACCGGTATTTATTATTTTAAAAAACATCATCGTGCAAAAAATATTGTAAAACACACGTTTGTGAAGTGCTTTACAGTATCTCGGAAATTAAAAACCTCGCTATATATAGGTTTTTAATAATTTCCTCGCATCTGTAAAAACCAATTCTCAATCTCGCATTGTAATATACTATTAAAATATTTACATAATTAATTTAATAGTTTTCTTAAATCTTCCCATGTTTAGTTTGTCAACCTTTAGATTCCCGCGCGGCCATGAACCTACAGGTTCGATAGTGCCACTGAGTAAGTTATCTTTAGATTTGATCTAATTGCCATAATTAATTATATGGGCCCTAAATATTTACTATGTATAGATTCAGCAAATGTGTAGAATTTAGGTACACATAACAAGAAAATAGCACTTTGTCTGGTGCTATAAAAGTTAGATTATTGTCTTTACGGTTGAGAATTATAGGGAGCGTGATGAACCATCGATTGGTGTTGTCTGTGAAAAACATATTTGTGTAGATCTGTTTTCATTTTAGAGTTTAATAGTCATAGTTTTAATAGTGTGTTTGTTTATTAAAATATTATGGACAGGAATTCACGCTCTGACATGCAACCAGCAGCTATAGCTGATCAACAACCACCAGTTTCTGCTGTCACTCTGACAGTTTCTCTTCCTGTAACTCATTACCCCAATCTGAACTACCAGCTGTTGAAATGTCATCTGCAAGATGCTCAGATTTGCAGGTACACTTTAAATTAAATTCTGAATTTATTTGCTTGAAGTTATTGCAAGTGAAACAATCAATATGGTGTTAAAATTGTGATATTGACCTTTGGAATTCCCTCAGGGGTCCTCATCTAGGGGATATGTGGATGGCGACCACAAGGTGCCCAAGCTGAGCAAAACATTTCTTCCACTTACTTGTGTTTTGCACTCTTTTAACTTTACTATCTAACCTCTCTTGGTTAACTCTTGTTTTTTTCGACTCCGACGCTATTAGGGCATCCGAGGGCTAGGGAGTCTTTCCTTTCTTCCATTTCTTCTTTCCTTTATTTTCTTTTCTTATCCAGAAAAGCCTGACCAGAGGCTATAAGATGGCACCCCATCACTGGTCTTGCCTTCCTTTGGCCAGCAACCAATCGAAGGGACTATTATTATGCTTTCAAGTCTTATACGAGAATTTCCCGGAAGGATCAAAATGCTGGAGGGAAAATTTTCTATAGGATCGTAACAGGCCTTGGCCTAATACTTGGAAGGAAGAAGAAGAAGAAGAAGACATTCGTTTCTTCCTATGTGTAAATAAGTAAACAATATGTATTCAAGTAACCAATACTTTCGTAAAACTGTGTTCAATATTTGACACGCGGAATCCAAGGTAAACTATTTTTGTAGTGTAATCTAAACTTTTGTGTAAGCAAATTTTTATAATTCGTTTTTGCAGTAATTCCAACCTGATATTCCGTACTGAAATATCGATTAAACCAGACCTAAGCAAACAACAAGCAATGTATAATTTGGCAACTTAGATGTAATAATGGCAAGTTCATAAAAAAGTGTGTGTAATCTTGTTGAACAGAAAGGAAACATGTTTCTTGTATCTTATATTGTTTATTTATTACAATACCTTAGTATTTTACTTTTGTTCGTACTCTCAAGGAAGAACATGTGCAATTTGTGCCATTACAATTACGTATAGTGACGCAGATACTGGCATTTATTAAAAAATCCAACTGTACCAAGCGATGTTAATGGAAAACAAATTATTCCAGTTTTATAAATTACTCTTAAGGTAGAAAGTAAAATTGAGTCTAGCTATTCTTTAATTTGGGATTCATCACTTTAATTACTGATATATTTTCAGTCCTATAGAATAACAGTGCGCCTGCGCCAGAGTTTATAGAACCAGCGATAAACCCACCATCGAACCACATATCGAATGTCTTCCTTGCCACATATAGATTATTATCGATATCATACTAAAGTTTACACAGCTTACGCTAGATAGCAGCACGTAGCTATGAAATTTAAATGTCCAATCTTTGCAATAAATACCCAAATCTATGTTAAAGAAATATATTAGTAATATTAAAATTACCAAACCTTTATTAAAAATGGGTGTACACTTACTTATCACTTCCTAATGCCGTTGTAACCAGCGATAATCCAAAACAGCGATAGAAAAATCATAGATTAAGTAATATACTCTGTGCAGAAAATAGCAGTCAGAATCACAATATTGTCTACGTGTGTCATAATTTTTTTATTTCCGTATTTAAATAAATGCTTAAAAATTGTCAAATAATATTATAAAATTGTTTGAAAAAGTTTAAAATATTAAAAAATATTAGTAAATACAGAAGAAAACCTATAATGCACAACAATAAACTGAAAAATCAAGGGTAAGTCATTCTGGCGAATAGCCGATTCCTTTGTTAGAATTTTGAATGGTTTCGGTACAGGTACAGCCGCATAAAATGACAGCCACATCATCAGCACATGAATATAAAAACCAGAAAACTTTTCAAAAAGAAATTTATTTATGAGGTCATGGAAGAAAGTTTTGTGTTATAAGGATCATATATATGGACAATTAAAGGTTAACCAAGCTAACACGTAGTAACCGTGATGGGTTACTCGAAAAGATCATCGCGGAAGTCCAGATTAAAAAAAAATAGAAACGTTGAAATAAGGAAAATGATGAAAGTTGAAATAAATATATTACAGGCAATTCAAGAGCGATGATTAAGATGGTATGAACATCTCAAGTAGATGGCATCTGATAGAATCCCTAAGAAGATTTTTGAGTGGAAAATATATAGGGAAAGAAGAAAGGAAAGGAGATACCTAAAGAATATTGGATGGACGGTGTGAGAAGAAATATGAGTGAATTGGGACTTACAGATTAGGATATTCAAGACCGCTACAATTGGAGACGACAAATTTCTTGAGGGTAACGGAAAACCACTGTACTGTGGATAAATTCCGAAATAAAAAAAATCTCAATGTTAATTTCAGGTAAATTATTAATATATTTTAAGAATAAAGTTATACTTAAAACAGTTCATTGTATCAATATTACTTAATTTACTAAAATTATTAATTTATTTATATACAGATTTTCAATGTTTACACATATTTCTGTGCCTAATTAAAGTTTCTACTTAAATGTGATTTTGATAATTCTAGAGCAGTTCCTTTAACGCTAATTTTATCTAATTTATCAGAACGTACGCTGTGACATGAGGATCGAAAGCTTTTTGTGGAACTAAAAAAATCCTGGACGCCTAGACATTTATTTCAGAATCTAAATTATTGTGGATTATTATTTTTGAGGAGACGTACATAATTACATCCTTTGTACGTATGCTATACCTAAAAGCAAAGAGTTTTTTTAATTAATTAATCGTGCCGTTATGCATTTTCTTTTTAAATTTTCGAAAAGTTGGTGAGAAGGGCCAAGATTATTTTTGTAATTGGTTTTGCGCACTGAAGCAGTCAAGCCGCGTTTTAGAGGTGGTAGTAATTCTTTGAGAAATACAAAAATTAAATTCGTAGGTAAGTGAATTTGCTACCAGATCCAACAATAAGTTAAATAGCATTTATTATTCCATATAATAATAATAATAATAATAATAATAATAATAATAATAATAATAATAATAATAATAATAATAATAATAATAATAATAATATGATAAATTATACGAGAAACACCAATAAATACATATACCTTACACTGGGTAATAATGAAGTCGAGGTTAGAGCAAATATAAATTTAAATTTCTTTTAAAAGATGTCAATGTCCGGCAGCCCCTTATTTCTTGTGGTAGGGAATTCCAGTTGCGAGAAGTGAAGATGGTATATGACATGGAGTGATGTGATGTCCTATGTTGCGGTATATTAAGCAAGAGACTATGTTGTGATCTTATGTTTAAGTAATGGTTTGAGGATAGATACATTACAGGGAATCATGTATGGCCTCGTCACGCTGCAGGATCTGTGCTGATTCACACCCAAACACAGACTGCAGACTGCCTCCGGATTGCGCACCACGCTGTGCAAACTGTAATGGGGCGCACACAGCAACCTCAAATCAGTGCCCAATCAGGAAGGCAGTGATGAATTCCATTAGAAACAGGGGCAGAAACAACACTACACAAAACAACATTGCACACACTCCACAAAGAGCACGAGGAACACCAATACAAAACAGACGAATTAACAGACCCAATAATAATACACCACAACACGTTCCTCAAGCACAAAGAGAACAGGCGTTGCAAGCACTGAGAACGGGCGAGAGGGTCATGAGGGAGACGGAGAACCGTGAGTATTCTCTGGCGGTCCAAAGAGATCCCAGAACTCAGGCTTAGCCGCAGCCCACAAGGCTCCAAGAGCCTCGGGATCGTGCTCCAGCACCTGAAGCTCGACCCAATAATAATACCCAAGAACACCAGCAGCAACAATACCAGCCCACACAATCGGAGGACCCACAAATGCTGGACATCCGACGATTTCAGCATCAACTGCAGCAACAACGGGAACTGCTTTCTAGGCAAACTCAGCAACTTAGAGCCGAGTGGCAAAAGTTGCGAGAGGAGCAGAACAGATTCCTGGAGCAGCGAAAGATGTGGGAAGCCAGGATACAATATAGTAAAGGTCCTACTGAACCAATCAATAACCAACATAGTGATAGTCCACTCCCAGATCGTCGGGACGCTAACAACGTACCAGACGACAGGAGTGACAGTCACTCAATACACGAGGATGGTCTCATCTCGGCGGTCTTTGATGCACTAGACGATGCATATGACACGCTGAGGAGAGAGCCCACCCTTAGCCACACGTAGCTGCACGCTTTGTCAGCACCCTATTGAGCTTCTACTGATCATGGGTAGTAGGGGAACCGGGATCCTATTCTGGAATGCTCAAGGCATCCGTAATAAAAAAGCAGAACTACTACACTATTTAAACAAAAATAAAATTCCCATAGCACTAATAACGGAAACTCACCTCACGGATAGAGAAAAATTCAAAAATAGAAACTATTCAACATACAGGTTGGATAGAAACAATAGACAAGGCGGTGGTGTGGCCATCTTGGTACATAAAACCGTCAAACATAACCTAGTCGACTTACCCATCACAAATAGGACGGAATGCGTAGCCATTGGACTTAAAAATGGCCGCCATACGGTAACACTAATTTGTACTTATAATCCTCCAGGAGATATAGACATAAATGCTATACAAAATCTGATAGAAACAAATAACAATATAATACTAGCTGGCGATTTAAATGCCAAGCATACTGATTGGGGCTGCAGAACAAGTAATAGGGCCGGCAACAAACTCAGGGGATTTTATTACGACTCCAATAGGAGCTCTCAAATCCTGGCACCAGATAAGCCCACTCACTACCCTAATAACATACATTTTCGACCAGATATTCTTGATATCGCTTTAGTGAAAAATATTAACATTCCCTGTGATATCACGGTAGAAAATAACCTCCAATCAGACCACCTCCCAGTGCGCCTCACACTAAGAGATAGACCAAGCAGAGTTCAAACAAGACAAATCCCGAATTACAAATTAGCAAACTGGACCCAATTAAAAATAGATATTGAAAATTCATTACAAGATCGACCATTAAACACGCCTAATGATATTGATACGGGAGTAGACAGCCTAACAAATTAACAAATAGCATAAATACGGCTATTAACACTAATATTCCAAAACAATCTATTAGAACCAACCAGCCGTATCTCCCAGATCATATCCTACGCCTAATTAGGCAAAGGAACGATGCAAGAAGAAAATGGCAAAGGCATCACAATAACTTGCAATACAGGAAAGAAATGAATGATCTGCAACAAAGAATCAAGGTTGCTATACAAAAATTCGTGTCAGACACCTGGGAAAATGTAATCGGGAGTCTAGATACTAAGGACATGCCGAGAACATGGAACATGGTTAAAAAAGTAACACACAAAGCGGATACATATCCCCCTCTCATCTTGCCTAACGGGAGAGCCGTCACAGATCAGGGAAAAGCGGAAGCATTTGCAAATCATCTGGAGCGAACCTTTGTACCACATGACCCTCCGAATAACCGGCAATTTACAAGGGAAACGGAAAACAATGGTCCAAGAATTTCTAAATAGAATACCCAATAAACAAATCAGGAAAACAAACGTCTCAGAAGTCAAATGGCTAATAAATCACCTTTCCGATAGAAAAGCATCTGGCCCTGATGGCATACAAAACATAGTGCTGAAACAATTACCCAACATCGGATATGCATTTTTAGCAAAAATAATAAATGCTATGTTCGAAATGAAGTATTTCCCAAAAACATGGAAAACTGGGCGTATAATATTATTCCCCAAACCTGGAAAAAATCCTAGAGAACCAGGAAATTATCGCCCGATAACATTATTAAACACAATGAGTAAGGTATCTGAAAAAATTATATGTAAGCGCCTTAATCACAATCTAAAACAATTAAATGTAATTCGGGATGAACAGAACGGATTCGGTCCAAAACATAGCACAGTAACCCAGCTAATGAGACTTGTTGAACACATCACTAGAGGGTTCAACGAAAATCGTGTCACGATTGGATTATACTTAGATATAAAACAAGCCTTCGACAGAGTGTGGCATCACGGCCTACTACGGAAAATGGTCGAAACAGGATTAGATGACGGAATAATTAATTTAATAGCTAGCTAAATATATAAACAATAGGCAATTCGAAGTTGCTTTCCATAACTCAAAATCCGCCCTGCGATCCGTCTATAGTGGAGTGCCACAAGGCAGTATTCTAGGGCCTACACTTTTCAATATATACATAAATGATATTCCACATGACAATAGACATAACAACACTCATCTATATATGTATGCAGATGACACTTTAAACACTAGTCAATACTCCCGAACAATACACGCGTCTAGACAGATTCAAAATAATCTTAATATTCTCGAACCATGGTTGGAAAAATGGAGAATAAAAATAAACGTAGATAAATGCCAAGCAGTTCTTTATACAAAAAGGTATTCTCAATATCGATACATGCCCCCACAATTAAGTCTTTATGGATACAACATCGAGTGGAAAAACGAAGCCATTTATTTAGGTGTAACACTCGACAAAAAACTACTGTTTAAACAACATATCCAAAATACCTTAGGCAAAGCGTATGGGACATTGAAGCTGCTATACCCTATTTTAAATAACCATAACAAAATTCGAATAAACACAGGGCTAATAATCTACAAAGCACTATTAAGGCCAGTACTCACGTACGCAAGCCCCATATGGGGACACGCCGCCAGAACTCACATAAAGAAACTGCAAGTTTTTCAAAACAAATTATTATATATGATTACAAAACTACCGCGTGTAACACCGGTTGACATATTACACGATCAAACGGGTATAGAAACAATCGAGGAGTATATTAAACGCATGGCTCTTAATTTTATAATACATGTGAAGGCCATGATAATCCACTCGTGGCATCGCTGGGAACCTATGATACAGCCAACAACAAACACAAGCGTCCAAAATGGATCCTGGACAACACTTGATCGGTGAAAACTGATAGGGTACGCGCGCGCACGCACACACACACACACACACACACACAGACACAGACACACAGAAACTCATTACACAATTATTCAATTACAATTACAACATTAGCATATAATGTACATTAATAAAATATATTAACACAACAAATTAAAAACTAATAACTAATCTTACTGCTACAGGTTCATCCCACCAGTTCCAGAGAAACTGACATCACCTGACAACTACAGATAGAACAGCAACAACTGAAGAATACAAAAAAAATTAAAAAATGCACGTTACCATAATTGTATGATTAATTGTAATAATCTGAAATGTACGCACATTATATTTAAATAAAGAGAAGCCTGGATGCCCTCCCAATGTAGAGTCATCCGAAAGCCAAACTTGGCAAGATCCCGCGTGATCGACTATTCCGATTGAGGTTTTAAGCGGTTTCCCTCAATCCAAAGAGAAAATGCTGGAATAGAACCCCAAAAGGTCCGCTTCCGACTTCACTCTGCTAATTAACTTCAAAATTGAATTCAAAATTTAAACCGGGGCTAATGTATTTTACAGGAACCCGGGGTTCTACCTATTAAGGAGGACCAAAATGGATCGCTCACCGCCAACACTTAAGTGATGGCCGCAGAGCTTTCCATCTATCTATCTATCTAGGATAGATACTGGAAACGGGATGATAAATAATTGGGAATCGAGGTATGTAGGATCTTAAATAAGAGAATTAGACAGTGCGATTTTCTTCTCTCTTTCAGATGTAGCCACGACAATTCGTGGAATAATGGAGAAATGTGATCGTATTTTCGAACATTAAATATGAATCTGATACACATATTATGGACACGCTGCAGTTTGTCCGACAATCCGTCACTTATTTCCGTTAGTAGAACGTCACAGTAGTCAAAATGCGGCATCACTAAGGTTTGGATTAAAATTCTTTTAAGAGCTGTAGGAAGAAAATATTTAAGTCGCTTTAGGGAATGGATTATGGAGAAGATCCTTTTAGATGTTTGTTTTACTTGCACATGTCAATTTAAATTAGAATCTAAGTAAAGTCCCAAGTTTTTAACGACGTCGGTATAAGGAATTTGTTCATTATCTAATATGACAGCCGGCATATTGCCATTGTTTATGGAGTGTAATAGTCTTGGATGTCTGATAATTATTGCTTGCGTTATATTTACATTTAGTTTCAGCCCATATTGTCTGGACCATAAAGATACATGCCTGAGGTCAGTGTTTACTTTGTCATATAACCTCGAGCTATTCTTTTGTTTTGTTTTATAATGTTGGTAATTTCATATTCACTTTGTGGGAACAAAAACATTGAAAGTAAAATTTTCTTAATTTCAGGAATGCAGTGATAAGATTTTTTTAAATTTATTTTTGCAACAATTTTGAGACCTATCTCAGTAAAAATAATTATTAAATTTATTGGCAATACCATATTTATTCTGTAGTTTTAACCTTTTTAATTTATGATTTTATTAATTCAAGATTTTTTTATTTGAAATTGAATTATAGGTTTCATTCACAGTCAACCAAAATATTTTAGAGAAATTTCTACAACCGTTACATTTTTTATAATAATATTTGATTTTGAAACATCGTGTGACTCGTGTTTGAATTTTCTGTATAAATTATATATGTTACATAATTTTGTATTCAGATGTTCACGCTTTACTTGATTTGCAATTGTATCTCTAGTTCTTATTGATTTAATAACAATGCCTAATATAATCCAAGGTTTAATTATTTTTGTTTACTAGAAATAGCAGAAGGGGCACATTGTAGATGAGATTATATGTTATTTTATAAACAAAATATAACAACATAATGCCGAATTTGCACAGTTCAAAACCGATTCCAATTCATACTACTAGGTGAGACTTTAGACCTTTATAATTAATAATTTGCTGATAATTCTGAGAGGCTGCAATAGGATCTCTACTTGAAGTTTCATGTGGGCTCAAAAATAAAGCAAAAATCATATGATTATCTGTTATAGCACTACTGTATACTATCTATCTTCGGTTTTTTTTTTTACAGCTGATGCTATCTTCCCTTGCCAAACCTCCAAAGCCTACGATCTTGGGCATCTTCAATGCTTAGCCCTCTTACTGGTATTACTGTCTTAATGTTTTCCTTCCATGTTAACTTTGGTCTCCCCCTTTTCTTCTTTCTGGTCGGTTGACACTGATATAGTTGCTTCGGCCATCGCTCATCTTTCATTCTTAAAAATGCCCTAACCACTTTAATTCCTTCTCCTCAATTCTTTCAAATATGCTTTCTTCTGCTTCCATTATGTTTCTAATTTCCTTATTTGTGACATGTTCCAATTTTTACTTTCTGGTACTTATGCGTAAATAAACTACTGTATACTCCATGTTTAAAATTTATAACGTAAATATTTCTTTAATATATGAACAATGTACGAGTTAGATTTGAATGAGAGCCAAGACGTAAAATTTATTATTTTAAATATCCATATTTCTGCATAATGTCCATGTATATATTTAGTCAATCATCCAATTTATTTTATAAAGTTTTGAAGTTAACTTTCCTACAATAATGCGATTCTTGACTTATTTATAAGAGTGCATAACTTTCATAGCATTACACGAATTTGAATTTATAACACTTTGGAGATCCATTGACTGCACTTAGAGCAACTAAGATATTAATTTAATAGGAACTCAAAATGTACAGAATATATCAACATCATCACTTAAAGAGACTGGAATGCTATAACTATTACGTTTATTGCAACAGATGCCTGAGACAACATACCTAAGATTTATTCTGAGATTCTGGTGGGACAAGAACCACATCAAACGAATAATTTTGGTAGGTAAGATCACGAATACAATTTGGAAAGAGATTAAATATCGTAAATGGCAGCTCTGGAATGGAATCCACAGAGATTGTCTAGAAAAAAGAGTAAGACCAAAAATTACTTCAGAAAATAGAATTAAAATAATTACCTGGCAAGTGCCATCGTCCTCAACTAGGTAATTTCTTTTTAAACTTTTAAGAACTGTAGGCCTTATAGAAACCAACTTCCATTTTCAGGAGAAGGATATGCGCTCCTAACAATTATTGTGTTTTGCGATGCTTTTGACATCAGCAGCCTTCCAGCGTCGTCGGTAGCTACTGACTATATTGTAATTTCGTACAGAGGGTTGTATGAGTTGGGTGTGTTCTCATGTAAAATTAAATCCTAGTGTGTTTATCTTTGTTGGATTTATTTCTCTTTGAATTATAGAAAGAGTGTATTCTATTGTATTCATGTAGTGCCGGTGTTGATCATGTGTTTGGCGTAACTAGATTTTCCTTCTGCAGAGATGATACTTTTAAAATATTCCTTAAATCTTCTGTTGAAATTTCTGGTGGTTCTGCCTATGTAGAATTTATTACAACCTTTACAAGTTAATTCGAAAACTGCTTATTGTTACATTTACTGTTTTTTCTATGCCGTTATTATTTATATTAATTTATTTTCAGACTTGTATGCTATGTTTACGTTTTTCTCTAGTTTTTTTTCTCTGAGTTATAACTAATTTCATTTTTAATTTCCTTATAATTATATTAGCGTTACCAAATGTCAGATTCTTTTTATATTTTCGTTATGTAAAGTATCGTTTTTTCTTTCTTCTTTTTTTACGAGTTTATCTATAACGTGTTCATTAAAGCCGCTATTTTTTGTAATCTTTTCATATATGTTTTTCATATATTTCATATCTTTGTTATAATTTATTTGTTAGTGGCAGTTTAACATTCTATTTATTAATCTGCTGAAAGCAGTAATTTTTTTATTGGTAAGGATTCCATGAATTATTGTTGATAGCATATTGCTTGTCGGCTTTCGGTAAATGCTTATTTCAATTTGTTTATTCACGTTCACCGCTCTCGTCTCGAAGTAGCGTGCTGCCTTTTCATACAGCGATCGGAGTTCAAGTCTCGGTCGGGACAAGTTTCCTGGATGAGGGGTTTTTCCTCACCTGTAAGACAAATGTCAGGTAACGTTGGGCTCAAATGGTCCCTGAACATAATTTGGCCATCATAATCACCATCATTCATATTCACCTTAAATTAATAAGGACTCTCCTGGCGCACCACTATCATAATCATCGCCTTCCACACGCCCTAACCTCATAAGAGGGTTACAATTACGCCAATGTCAGGGGAAAACACCAAAAATATTTAAATGATCTAAGACATTGAATATTTGTTTTTGTTCAGGTTTTTGTTATTGTTAGGTGCAGGTAATTAATTTTATTATTGATTTCTTCAGTATGTGCTCAGTAAATTCTATTTTTCTGTACATATTATTTAACTTTTATAAGATTCATGATGTGTTCCGATGAGGTTTATTCAAAATTAATATAAATTATGGGATTGAATCCTGCCGATGATGGGACAAGCCCCGAAAGCGCTACAGTTAAATGATTAATTAAGTTGAGGAGACGGATCTTTCAGGTGAATATCCCATAATTTTATATTAACATATTATTTAACTGTAACAATTTTTTTTATTTTCTAAGTTTATTTTCATAAATTATTATAACGTCATCGACATATCATGTGATCGTTTTTATATTATAATTATTTATTACTTTTTTAAAGGCTTATTTTCCAATTATTGTAGAAATATTTCTGAAAAAAATCCGAATGTTGGAAATGCCATAGGTATTCCACCTTCTTGTATACACAATTCATCGTTAAACTGGAAATAATTGTGGCTAGTTATCAGTGGCGTGTATTTAACCCCAGCTACTCCAGCACTGCTGGGGTAATTACAATATTAATAGTTTAGAATTAAAAAAATATACATATTTGCCAAATTCCATACAAATCAATTACGCGTGAACATAAAAATTCAAAATTCCCGCCACGCCAACAGACATCCATCGCATTCGGTTTGATGGAGCCTTCTGCATATTTACATTATTTCAAATTAAAAACATAGATGTTAAATTTTGGGCAGACGAGGTTAGGAGAGAACTCCAAAAGATTGGGATGGGCTGGATATGGGAAAAAGGGAAAATCGCAAGAACGTGTGGAGAAAAATAAGGAGGAGGTACTTAGATATAAACCAACAAGATACTTTCGCCGAATGTACAGGAAAACGCTCACTGTGTTTACAAAGAGACCTAAAACACGTCTGGGGAAAAGAATCGTATATACTCAACCTAGGATTTAAGGAGAGATCAGGGCTTGCTTGGTTTAGGCTAGGGGCATGGAAATTTCTAAAAATCAGCGACGATCACGATATGCGAATATGTCCAATGTGCGGGAACTTTGAAGATGAGATACATATATTAGGAAAATGTAATGATTTAGAATATTGGAGACGTCAGTTATTATCGGAAAGATTTCTAAATTCAAATCGGGAAAGATTGGCATGCTACGAATTATTTGTAAATCCAGAAAATTGGATAAACCTCGGTAAATTTCTGGACAAAACGCGAAAAATAAGGACAACACTCATTCATGAATAAATATATGTTATCAAAATGCAATACCATTAATTATTAACAATTATATATAAATTAATTAGTGTATAATGCTGTTGTGTTATTATTTAATTGTAATATTAATGTGTTTTCTTTATGTAATTGTAATGTTAATGTTTTTTTAGTGTATAATGCTATTGTCTTATTACTTAATTGTAATATTATTGTGTTTTCTTTATGTAATTGTAATGTTAATGTTTTTAGTGTATAATGCTATTGTGTTATTATTTAATTGTAATATTATTATTGTGTTTTCTTTATGTAATTGTAATGTTATTGCTGTTTTTGTTGTATATTTTTCTTTACACTAGTACCAATTATTACTTTATTGTAACGGACTGTCAACAGCACGTACGGCTTACTGCCCGTGCGACCCATATTTGTAAATAATATTGTAAATATCTTACTTTTTGTCTAATAAAGTCCTACTACTACTACTACATTATCTCCATAGAGAAACACATACAGTGTTTCCTCTATGATATCCCCACCAATACCAGCTATTGCGCTACAGATGGATCCGTGCAAGCGAATTACATCACAGCCTGCTACGTCCAGCGATAAGCCACACTAGACCAGAGATAATCCACTAAACGAAGCTTGTGTCTTATTCCATCGACTTTTTATTGAATACCAGCTAACGGTACCCAGTTAACGTCACAACTCGAATAAGTATACCGAAGGTCGAATGACGTTTCGAATTATCGATTCATGAAACATTCACTTCATGAAAAAACGTGATTGGTTGATTTGGGAAGCGCAAATTCCTCGATAATAGATTTTTCGAATTACATTTCTTAATTTATAATATTTCATTTATGCTAGTTACAGTTTTACAAAATACAAAATAAATAAATATAATTATGCAGTAAGTTTTGTCACCTGTTAATGCTTTTTTTTATTATACAACTGAATAATAACAATCAGATTATTACAAACGTGTATATATTATTTGTGAAAAGCAACAGATGAATTCAATATGACACTGATTTCGTTCAAACGCGTCATTAATAGGCCTACGTTTTTACGAGTTTTAAAGTATTACCTACTGATAAATTTGATTTGTCATTTTAGTAAAAATGAATGTAAGCGACTATAACGAGACCATTTGTGTGCAGACCTTTCAACGAGAAAACTGACCTCGTACAACAAGGTAGGCCAACTCCAGAGTTACCGAATCTAAAAAAAATACAAGGTATTGTAGTATCATACTATTAGTAAACTGAATAATTCGAAATAAAAGTTTTTATAAACTATAAGTCACATTTTCGTCATACAGCGTAGTAATTGCTCTGACCACCTCAAGCCACTGCTACTTATTGTTTTTATGGCTTTCATTACATGGCGTAGCACAGTAATAACACAAATTGAACGAGTGAAAAGCTGGAATAAATTCAGAAATTTTGCAAAAAAAAGAGTGTCTGGTGGCGGCGTGCGTTAGAAAGACCCCATGCTTCCAAGAGTAATGAGAGGAACTACTATTACATTTATTATACATATTATTTTTGACTATTTTTACAATCATTAATAACAAAACCGGAATCGTGATCAAGCCGTGTTACTCTGAGCATTATGATATACGAGTAAGTAACATATTTTTTTTTAGAAAAATACGAATGTTCATGTGAAGAAGTTTTAAATCTGATAAAACAATGTTAATATACTCATTACATTAGTAATGTCTTCAAATACAGTTGTATTCAGATTACTGTTGAGATTATTTCATGTAGACTACCATTGTATTAGTAGCCATATTTAAGTCAAAATAAAATTATTACTATACAATAAACTATACAATTTTCCTAATATGCTTTACTGTCACGGTTCCAAACAAATTATAACACATTAAAATAATAATTCTGTAATGTTTATTTTTTGCGCGATAGTGCGTTTTGTCGTACTTACAGTAATGGCAACCATGATTGAAAGTTCAATTTCTTATATATCGGGATTGCCAGCCTAAATAACTATACTGTAATAAAATAACTATATTGTAATATTACATGTTACAAACCACGTGAGGGAAGTAAAACTATTGTCCTTTATGTATACTACGTACAATGTATATACAAAAAAATATATAGAAGGTAGTGTTAATATACATTATACGAAACAAATAATTGCATGTTAAATGAACTGAACTTTATTTGTAACAATATAAAACAATAAATACGTTCTTGCTGTCATTTAACACTGATTGGTGTCACGGCCTCCTGTAGTTTCAACTCATAAACATTGTCCACACTTTTAATGTTAGTTAGTTGTTTATAATGAACGCAAATATTTCCAACAAATATGTTATCATCATCATCATCATCAATAACAACAACAAGGATTAAGCCCAATGGCCTGTTCCGATCTCATTATAGGTCGAATTGGTCCTTCCATCTCTTCAATGGTCTTCCCAACAATCTTCTCCCTTTTGGTTTATAATTATATATTCTTCTTGGTATGCGCTGTTCATCCATTCGTAATACATGCTGAAGATAAGCATTTTGATAATATTTTATTCTTTCACAGAGATTAAATATATTAAGTTCTGTTCTTATATCTTCGTTTTTCTTTTTATCGGTCCTTTGGTATCCTGCTATTGCTCTCAACATCTTAATTTCAGCCGCCTCTATTTGTTTACTATCTGCCAGGTTTCACATCCATAGATAAGAGATGGAACTGCCAATACTTTGAAAACTTCAAAATAGTTTATTTTCTAGTCTTATTCAATAAAGTGCGTTTAATTGTGCAACATAGATAATTTAATTATTTATCACTATTATTTATTATTTTGAAAACATCGCGCTAAAAATAATGTACAACGCAAGTTTGTTAAGTGTTTTACATAAGCTCGCTATCGCTCGGTTTTTAAACATTTTTCCTTCAAACTGTAAATACAACTTCCAACCTCGCATCGTAATATATTATTCAAGAAGAAAATTCTCACAGTCAGCAATTTGAATATCTCAATTTGCATTCTCCATTAGAAGAATAATTTGTGCCATGAACTTACATTTTCCTTTCTGAGCAAGAACAGATTGCAAAGAGGGTGGACTTATTTCAAGAGATGACAGCACAAGAAAAATGGAGATGAAAAGACGGGGAGTGATATTGATAATAATGAATCTAGAATGATGAATGAGGTTATAAGGAGCTAAAGGTAAGTAAACAAAAACTTATTTTACTTAAGACAAAGAAAAAAAGTCTGGAAATACACTATAAATAGCGAAAGTAAATCAACAGTAACTATTTTTAATTAATTATTCTCGCAAAATGTTAGTGTCTAATTTTATATAAGCCTACACAAATTAAGTTTAGATATATATATACTGTAAGGATATCGACTCCACTGAACTCAAAGTAATATTTATTGAATATAAATAGCGAAAGGAAATCAAGAGTAACTATTTTTAATTAATTATTCACGTAAAATGTGAGTGTCTAATTTTATATAAGCCTACACAAATTAATTATATATATATATATATATATATATATATATATATATATATATATATACATACACACACTGCAAGTATATCGATTCCACTGAAACCCAAAGTAATATTTATTGAATACTAGTTAATACCCGGCATGCGCTGCTACGCCTAAATAAATGAAAATTTGTGTTTTTATGTTTAGTTGAATAAGTAGACGGAAAACCAATTATAAATTCATATCATGAATATTTGTAGATATACTGATTACTAGCTTTGCCCGGGAATATATTTATCCCGATATTTTTGACATAAATGAGATGAAAGACGAAAATGAACGTGTTCTCATGTTTAAGTAGAAGAAAAAATTTATATCGTAATTATTTTTAGATACCCCTATGCTGATTACCGGCGTTGCCCGGGAATCTACTTATCTCGAACGTCTTGGCATAAATGAGCTGAAAGACGAAAAATGTGTTTTTATATTTAAGTAAAAGTAAAATTTTATATCGTGATTATTTTTAGATACCCCGTGCTGATTACCCTGCGTTGTCCAGGATCACAACGCTTCTCTGCAAAAAATTTCCCGGTAGGTTTCGGCATGCAATGGTTCGCACTTCCCTTGTGAGTACAGTTTCCATATGAAGGGAAGTATGTAGATTTACGGCAGTATAAAACCCTCAATTCTGAAATAAGAGATCTCTAAGCAACATTGTTCGACCCTTTCACGGCCAGATTAGAATTGTCCCGCAATTTATATTAGCTGTTAAAGAGCGTCGTTAAGTAAACTATTATCTATCTACAAGTACGTGGAATAGTGTAATTAAATCAAGTATTTAAGTGTTCAGCATTTGAGGGATGTACTGAAATGTTTAGTGAAATGTTGTGATACAAATATAGTATAATTAAAAAAAACTCCAATGTTTATGCATGAAATATACAGGGTGATTCATAAGTCTCTTGACAATTTTCACACATCCTTAATTTATGTATTTTTGTTATAGGTAATTTAAAACTATGCTAACAATAGAGGAAATATTAGTTGTTTTTGTTCGTATACGAGGATTGACGTACAGGCTGGTCCAAGAAGAATTCACTAGAAAGTTCACAAAACCAGGTCGTAGCAGGCAAGCTCCTAGAGATCTGTTGCTGATGATGCACGTAGAGGGAGGCCGGGCCATCTCACGAAATCCCGGTGCATCAACCAGAAGACTCAGCAGAGAGTTGGGCATGTCCCAAAGCAATGTATGGCGTACCTTGCGCTTCAAACTGAACAAACGCCCTTATCATATCCAGATAATGCAAAAGACTATGTACAGAGTGATTCAGAAATATGGATATACGTTTGATCGCATTTTGTGACGAAAAATATTATTACTAAAGGAAATATGGTGTTATCATTGGAAAGGGAATCCTTCAAATTACAACAACAGAACAAAACAAAACAAATCACGGCTAACGTGCAGCTTGGCAGGTTGATTTTGTGGGCTAGCGTCGAACACCTCCACCATTTTTTCGTTGCTTGTGCATCCGTGCTAATGCGAGGCCTTCCAGGAGGTTTGATTTTCTGCATCCTTCCAGTTTCCAGCAGTCGTTTTCTCCACTTCCCCACAGTCGACGGCTGCAATGCTACGTTAAACTCACGTATTGCCCCTCTTGCGACCTCACGATCATTAGCATACGTTATTGCTCATGCAGCAATTGTAATTTGCTGTTGCATATTCAACGCCATTTTGACTAATGACGTAAGTTCTACACTGTTTTGATTCATTCCATGTTTGTAATTTGAATAATTGCCTTTCCAACGGTAATTTCATATTTCCTGTAATGGTACTATTTGCATCACACAACGCGATCAAATGTATAGCCATATTTATGATTCACCCCGTAGCTCGACAAGCTGTGTGTGATGACCTGTTAACACAACACCATGTAAATATTACTAGATTAGGTGGTAGATTTAAGACTTAAGACTTAGGTTAAGGATTAATATGTAAACATAACTGTATATAAGTAGTATTAAGAACAAACACCCGAAACTGTTATCCAGAAAATGAACATAATAAAAACAGCAGAGAGTAATTAGGGACAAGAGCAGACCTGGGGATATGGGCATTAAGCCCGAGGAAACCCAGGGGGATGGTGGTGGGGCTCTTATATAAAAAAATAAAAATAAAAATGACCTGTTAAATGTCATTGAAAATGAAGACCTCGTGGAGCATGTGTTGTTCTATGATGAGGCAACATTCCACAGATGTGGACTTGTCAATAGGCATAATTGTATGATTTGGGCAGGCGAACAGCCAAACGCCATACACGAGTTTCAGAGAGACACGCCGAATGTAAATGTGTGGCTGGGAAAAACAAAAACAAAAATTTACGGACCGTTCATGTCTGCGGATACAATAGTAACTGGGAGTAATTATCTTGACATGTTAAAACAATACCTGGAACCGCAGCTAGCACAGAAAACTGTACAAGATAATGTCGTTTTCCAGCAAGATGGTGTACCACCCAATTTTGCCATCATTGTTCGTGACCACCTCAACGAAGTTTTCCCTGATAGGTGGATTTTAATTCATGAACCTCAGACCCAGTGCCTCCAAGCCGTAAGTCAAGAAATAAATGACTTTTCCTTCAGTTAAAGCAAGAAAAGTATCAGTCTTCAAACTCCTTTCAAAAAAGAACAGAGCAGAAGTAAATACAACCCAAGTAATGTCGGAGCTTTTCTTTGGCTCAAGATGTAATGAGTTCGAGAGCCAATGAAAGCCCCGAGATCGCTTGAGTTTTATTTACATCTCCTTTATTCTTTAGTTAAAAATATATATAGTATATTTTCCTAATTAGTATTCAAAGTAAAGAGTAAAATATGATAATATAAATACTTCTGTATATTTTTAATTGGAATTAAATCAAACCTGACATGATTACATAAAGATAACCAAGCATTTGGTATTCTCCAATGGAAACTTCATGCGAGAAACAGCAGTCTCTCAAGACCGATTCAGAGTCCGCGACAATATTTGCAAATAATTGTTTGTGATTAAAGATAATTGCATTTTGAAGAGGCAGAATAACTCAATTGAATTAGACGAGAACAACGAATCACTGACTCTACTAATTAAGGTTATATGTGAGGTTGCCAGCACAATCTACTTTCCTCAGCATCAGTATAATTGGATTTTGCGAATAGGCATTGATTCTCCTGCTTACAAGAATAATAAAATATGTATTGCTAGATACCAAGAATTTTAAGATCCACAATGATATAACTTATTACTTTTTAGAAATCTGAGTCAATAAAATTAAACAATAAGTATTTTCCTAGGAATACATTGGTAAAAACATGTACACATTATATTGCTGGTTTAATAAAATATGTATAAGCTTTGTTTCATAGGGTATAATATTGATTTTTATCACCATTAATTTATTTAATAGATGTGTTTACTAATATTAATAAGCTATTAGTTTATGATGATGATATAGTACTATTGGGTGATAGCGAGGAGATACTGAAGGTCAATATGCACACACTATTGAGTAACACTAAGAAATTGGGACTGGAAGTATGTCAATAAAACTAAATATATAGTCACACGTGAAATATTTATTTTATAATGGGCAGCTAATGACAAATGAGGGAAATTTTGAGGAAGTGGCTGAATTTAAATACCTAGGAACAATAATAACAAATAGAAGTGAGATGCACAAAGAAATTAAACATAGGCTCAATTATGGAAATACGTGCTATTATACATTACAGAGACTATTGAAGTCCCAACTCCTTTAAAAAAACGTTAAACTGAAAATATATATAACTATTATTCTACCAGTTATATTATATGGATGCGAAACATGGAATCTTACTTTAAGGGAGGAAAGGAGATTACGAGTATTTGAGAATAAAGTTCTTAGGAACATTTTTGGACCAAAGAGAGATGATCAGACAGGTGAATGGAGAAGACTACATAACAGTAAATTACATGGTCTTTATAGAAAGCCAGATATAATAAGAATAGTTAAGTCTCGTAGACTGCGATGGGCAGGACATGTGACACGAATGAGGAATGAAAGAGGTGCATGGAAGCTTCTTGTAGGAAAACCAGAAGGAAAACGCCAAGTTGGTAGACCAAGAATGAGGTGAGAGAATAACATTAACTATGATTTGTAGGAAACAAATTATACAGGGAATGATTGGAAAACATTAGTTCGGGATAGGGATGTATGGAGAGCTTATGTCCGCGCGGCCATGAACCTACGGGTTCGATAGTGCCAGTGAGTTAGAGTTAGTTAGTTAGTTAGTTAGTTAGTTAGATATGTTTACTAATTCTGACTACCACTGTAGTTACTGAGTAACGTCGTTGCCTCCGACTAAGCGGGCCCGAGTTCGAACCTCTGTCGGCACAAGTTTCTTGTTAATTTTTTTCGGGGTTATTTCCTCAAGTGTATGACACATGTCGAGAAACGTTAAGGTTCAAACAGCCAGAGGACATAATTTGGCCTTCATTATCATCTTGTCATATTCGCCTAGTTTTTGTATGAATGTGTGAGTGAATAACACTGGTCAACATGATTTTTGTCTCATGAGTACCAATAGTTGTACTTAATGCAGTTTTTATCGTGTTTTCAAATATGTATTCGGAACTTCTCCATCACCCACAGTATTTTTTATTTCAATTTCAATTAATGGATTTAAATAATTTTTTAATGAACGTTTTTTCGTCCATTTATCCATTGTAAAATAAAACCAAATGAGCTAATTCAAATGGTTTCAGCTGTGGAAAAGAGATATCAAGGCAAATGGAATCCCAATATGATGGCCGATTATTGTTGGACCATCAAGAGGGATGCTCCATAGGCGAAATATATAGCAGAAAATCGTAATTTATTACTTTCTAGGTGAGTCCAAATGGTCGAATATTGTGTAGTTACGAATGTAGAAAATATTAAAGTGTTTGAAATTATAAATGCCTGCCTCTCGGAAACCTTGTGTGGTGGAGAAAACCCGATATCATATTTGAATTCAGGAGAAAAAATACTGCCAGAATCACTTATTTCTTTTTGTGAGACAAAAAAAAAGTTAATTTTTTGTTGCTCAGTGTAATCATCCTATTATATTCGTGTTGTTTATCATGAAGGTCTGAGGGAATGGTGGGTCTCATCTCAAATGCTAGTGCTCGGAGGTGGCCCGCATTGAGCTGATCCCTCATTAGGGATGGTCCTCCATGCCCTTGTATGGATGAAAGGGTATTATGTGATCCAAAATTTAAGCATTATTTCCCAAGAGATCATGTCACTGTAAGGCTCGGATGACAGGGAACATGTAAAACTGCCTAAAATGAAATAAGAAAGAAAGAATGAAAACAGTTTACGAATTTAAAATCTGTTGCTAAAATGAAATCGCACTTATCGATGATGTTAATTATTGTGAGTGTTGTACTAGTGTATTTTTGTTCTGGTTGAGTGAAAGAAGAAACCTTAATTCCATCTACATAAATAAATAAGTAAATAGCCTAAAATAAAAATCCTAATATATAACAAATCTCTCGAACAAGTAACAAATTTTAATTATTTGGTTTGTAATTTTATTATAAACACAAAAACTGAAAGAGACGTAAATGTGAAACTGTCAAGATTTCAAATGATAATGTGGAACCATACATAGAACATTAAAGAACAAAACAAGAAGAGATACTAGATTGGACTTTTATAAAACATTGGCAGTTCCTGCATTAATTCATGGGAGTGAAACTTGGGTAATAAAAAAATTACAAAATAGAATACAAAAAATAGAAATGAACTTCCTTAGAAGAACAAAAGGCTGCACAAGAATGGATCGGATAAAGAATGAAGATATAAGAACAGAGTTAAATATATATTCATTGATTGATAAAATCAAAGAATATATAGAAAAGTGGTTTAGGCATGTAGAAAGAATGAACGTAACAAGATTACCAAAAAAAGCATTTAACTACAACCAAGAGGTTTGAGGAATGTAGGAAGGCCAGTGAAAAAATGGACAAAACAACTGTGAGGCGGAACAGGCATTTTGCCTAGCCTGTGAAGTGAAGAATAAGAAGAAGAATAAACACAGAAGACCGGTTACCATTAAAAGAACTACGTCACCAACCACGAGGTAGAAGAAGAGACCTGTGGAGATCCTACAACAGATGGACTGACAATTCATGTAGTTGCAGAACATGCGATTTCCCTACACCTGTAAAAAGCACAAGAAGAAGAAGAAGAAACAGTGGTTATTTGTGTGGGTTTTACGTTGGAGATTGATTATAGTAGTTGTAACTGTTTTGCAGTGTAGCCAATATTTGGTTTATAAATCATCTCTATCTCTTAAGGGGATCCATCATCCCCAATATCGCAAATGTTAAAATATAAATAAAGATTTTTTTTTCAGAATCTAATCATAGGAGGAGAATGAAATCCATTTGTCATGAATGAACGCTTTGAAAGTAATTTCTCACAATCTTCGATTATTATTATTCTTGGTTTTTATTTTCTTAGGAGAAAAAAATTTCAATTTTCAATGTAATTTTCATGTGAATACAATGATATAATTAATTAAAAAAATAATGGGTTTAGTCATGTACCAATATTTCATGTGCCCCTTGAAAATGTGAAGTAAAATCTTTCAGTAGGTCGAGAAAATGGATACTTTGTAAACATTATTTTAACCACATACCCCAAGAATTAATTTGTATATGGAGATTATATAGGCCTATACATTTTACTTCTGATATATATAGCCTATGCCTTGTCACGCAGCGGGCCCGGATACGATTTCCGGTCGGGACAGGCACCTGGATGTGGTTTTTTTTTCGGGGTTTTTCCTTACCTGTAAGACAAATGTCAGGAAGCTTAGGACCCAACGGTCCCGGAAAATCATCCGGCCATCATCATCATCATCCTTATCATTATCATCATCATCCTTCACCGGTGTGGAAAGCAACGGGATGTTACCACACCTACACTTCCCTAGTAAAGCTGCAAAGTATAGCATGAAAATGCTATGATTGCAGTGAAAGATCTGCCCTCGGGCAGAATTACTATGAATGGATATAATATATTGGTCATCTCCACGTCGTTTTATCGTAAATCATCTTCATAGGTTATCGTGTAATATTTCACTATAACTTTGTTTGATTCCAGAAACTTTTATAACAGTTTACTCACAATTATCATAAGTAATGCCACGAGTGATTTCCAAATTATAGATAACTTCACGACTCACAAAGTGAGGAGTGAATTTATCTAGAGAATTTGGAAATCAAGAGTGGCATTTGTTAGGACTATTTAACGAATAAAATTAAGCTGTTTACTCACAAATCATTGTTTAACTAACTATAGTTATTTTAAAATATTTATATATTTAATGTAAACGGCGATGTTTGAAAACAAATCAGAAATGTGAGGTTATGTTCATTCACTGCTGCTTGATCATATTATTTATTGCCAAATAAGATCGCAATATTGTAAGAGTGCACCCAAGTAGAGAAATAATGAAACACATCAAACTACACTGCTCAAAACAATTAGAGGAACACTTGTAATAAATTGAATAAGTAATTGTTTTTTAAAGCTGTGATGCTGAAAATTGGACAATATGTAAATTGAATTATTAATTTTATCATTGGATACAAATTTTAAAGATCCATGGCCTAAATACAGAGAAATTACCTCAAATAACAAATATAGAGATTTTTTTTTATTTTGGAAGGCACTAATTGGTAAGCTTCTTGATGTTGCTGTAGTGACGAATGTTGATTATTGCCTTGTTTATTGAAGTCTCTGACAAAATGAGGCATTTAAATGAGTTTGAAGTGTATCATGCTCTACATCTTTTACGACAAGGTCAATCTCTGCGACATGTGGCTAGAGAGCTTGGGGTTTCTCCTTCCGTGGTGTCCAGGTTACACAACAGGCACAGAGAGACAGGTCAGCATTGTAGAAGACGTGGCCAGGACCGTAAATTTAAAAACAAGCCCCCAGGATGACAGATACGTTGTTCTTTCTGCTCTTCAACAGCGTACAAAAACTGCAAAAGACCTGCAGAATGACCTTCATATGGCTTCCGGAATCCGGATTTCAGACCAAACCATAAGGAACAGATTAAGGAAAGAGAATATTCGTCCAAAAAGGCCCGTTAAAAACCACGCTTAACAAATGGGCATAAGGCAGCAAGACGCACGTATGCTGAAAACTATGGTGATTGTAACCTGAACCAGTGGGAGTCTGTGCTCTTCTCGGACGAATCCAGGTATCGTCTTACACGTTGTGTGATGATCGATTGAGGGTGTGGGGACGGCCAGGAGAAAGATTTTCTGCAGAGGCTGTACAGGAAATTGATAGATTCGGAGAAGGTTCCATAATGGTGTGGGGCCGGAGGTTATGTACAACCAATCGTAAGGACCTTGTTCTTGTCAAGGCGGACATCAGCTCTTCTGAATGACTGTCCGGTTGTATCGAACACGTTCTGGAGAAGAGCATGTCGTACCGGCTGCCATTTGGAGTTGAGGCCCTGGATTTCTGTTTATGCAGGATAATGCCAGGCCACATTCATGCGGCGGTCACCAGGGATTTCCTGAGGAGGGATGAAATTGAGGTAATGGAGTGGCCAGCGGTCAGCCCAGACCTCAACCCTATTGAACACTTGTGGGATCTTCTAGACAGGAAGGTCAGGAACCGACATCAAGCTCCACAAACTCTGCAGCAACTTGGAGATGCTCTGAAGGAGGAATGGGAGAATATCCCGCAAGAGGAAATCCAGAATCTTATTGGGAGCATGCCACGAAGGTGCCAAACTGTCATCGAATGTCGTGGAGGCCATACACGATACTAACTCTATATAACGAGTGTTTAACTTTGAAAAATAAGCACAAGATTCAATTGCTTACATAGCGGAATTATTTGAAAAGTTAATTGTGTTTGTACCTTTATCCAATGAAAAAATATTTGCATATTTCATAGTGTTCCTCTAATTGTTTTGAGCAGTGTATATATATTGTTCATAGTATACATAAAGGGAAGTGGTTTTACTTCCCGCACTAGGTAGGTAATTTTTAATATTACAGTATAGTTATTTAGTTATTTATAGGTTGGCAACCCCGAAAATTAGGAAATTGAACTTCCAATCATGATGGCCATTCCTGTATGTACGACACGGAATATTCTGCGGGTAGTATTGAAATACATACCTACACATACTATTAACTTGGAAAATCATTGTGACCCAGTGCAAATAGAAATTTAAAAAAAAATAATGAAATGCACCTTAAAAATTGTAAAATGGTAATAATAATAATAATAATAATAATAATAATAATAATAATAATAATAATAATAATAATAATGGACTACTGGAGACGTGCTGCAAGAATATCCAGGAAGGATAAAATCAGAAATTCATATATAAAAGAAAAAATGCAGGTACAATATTCAATATTAGATTTTATAAAGAAGAAACAATTAAATTGGTACGGACACATTAGAAGAATGGAAGAAGGAAGACTACCTAAGATAATCATGGATTGGGAACCACAGGGAAGGAAAAAGAAGGGTAGACCAACTATTACGTGGATTCAGGGAATCAATGAAGCTAAGAGGGAATGGGAAATAGAAGATATATGGATGAACAGACAGGAATGGAAAAATGTGTTGAAACAAATGTGTAGTTAACTGTGAACATGGGTACCGGAAAAATGTATATTCATTGCAAAAGCCGGAATAATAAAATAATAATAATAATAATAATAATAATAATAATAATAATAATAATGCTTTATTTATTCTGGCAGAGTTAAGGCCATAAGGCCTTCTCTTCCACTCAACCAGCACAAATACAAATAAATATTTGACAAATATACACTATACTAATTATAAACAGTTAAAGATACATAATATAAGCGGTATAGAGTTGTAGACAGTATTGTTAGACTAAGAACAAAAGTAACGAGCAATTGAATGCCACCATGAAAAAATGTGTGATATAATTGTGTGGATCAATGAGCTAGTCAAAATATTAAAAAATACCTATCAAGCAATGAATCACAAAAAAAAAAGTCCGCGAAAATCTGAATGAATTATCTCGCACTGAGAAAGGCACAACAGTCTTCTCAATTTATATAAATACGCTGAGAACTAAGGTTTCTCGTTACAAACCACTGGGACGAAGAAATGTAGGAAGACTCAGTAAAAGATGGACAGACTAATTCTAGCATGAGATCGGAACACACCTTAAGGTCTAATCCTTGTTGATGCTGCTGCTGGTGATGATGATAAACTAACGTAAGAAATTTGTAATCTGAAATCTGATAATGCAAAGAAGTAATTTTCAGTATTTAAGGCTAGTATTAATTTTAATTTTCCAAATTCTAATTTCCGACAGTCTTGTAGGTGTGCGATTGTTATGTAACTTTTACATAAGTTACATTATTTCTACTTTAGAATAGTATTTTCACAATATTAAACTTATTGTAACATTTTAAAAATAATTTGTATTCAGTTTTAGAATTATTGTACACAACTAAAGTGATTAACATATTTGTTTGTCAAACGTTTTGATTAACAAGCAAACATTGAATTGGGGGGAGATAAAATTGCAAATTTTCATGTCGTCATAATCCGCACTATTAAGTATGCATACACGCAACTTTTTTACAATTTGACTGAAATTATTTTATTGGAAAGTCCGAGTCTGCTTCTTAGATTGCATTGAGTAAGCATAGATCCATGACGTATGCATTTGTTCCTGTATTACGCAACGGAAACGACCGCCGGATCTCACTCCTCTGAACTTTTTCTTATGGGGGCACATGAATACGTTGGTGTATGAAACTACAGTGAAACCGAAGAGGAACTGCTTGCTAGGATCCTAGCTGCCGCTGTCATTGTGCAACAGACCCCAGGGATTTTGGAGAGGGTGCAAGGAAATGTTGCGCGTCGTCGTAAAGCATATATTAAGACAGATGGTCGCCACTTTCAACAACTTATCGAACTCTAAGTTGATGATGAGTATAAAAAAAAAGGTTTGCAAATTATCTTCAAGGTGGCGTAGCATCAGAAGTATTCATTTCCCACCACTAGTCCCTTATATAAAAATTCTCCAAATAGAGTCCTCTATCTTCTGTATAATTTTGACCCTAAAAGTTGGGGACACCGTATAAAACATCGTTATCAGTGACTTTTAAAAAATACACGTAAACAATGGATACATTTACAAAGAGTACAATCCCTCGTAGACGTATCATAACCTTAGAAGTTAAAATGTGTAGAGATGAGATTAAAAAAAGTTTAAACGAACACAATTGTGTTTATAAGAATCATATTGTAAATATTCTTAAACTTCAAACTGTTGATTAAAAATAAACATTATGTTTCGTAACATGCTGTATAAATCAATGTTCATGAATATTAAAACAAAGCGTCAGAGCTAAATTTGATGTAGTTTGCAAATACTAGGCAGAATCAAAAATGCAAATTAAGAGTTTGTCAATGTTAATAAAATTTTACTGTAAAAGTAACATCAGATATTTCAAGTGACATCTGACATCTTGTTACGTTAGTGATTTACCCGGTCGGGGCAGTTTTTCTGGGTGAGGTTTTATCGGGGTTTTTCCTCACCTGTAAGACAAATGTCAGGAAAACTTTAAGGCCCAAAAGGTCCCCGAAATCATATGGCCATCATCTTTCATCATCATCCTTATCATTATCATCATCATCATCATCATCATCATCCTTCACCGGTGTGGAAAGCAACGGGAAGCTACCACACCTACACAGTTCCCTAGTAAAGCTGCAAGCATAGCATGAAAATGCTATGATTGCAGTGAAGGACCTGCCTTCGGGCAGAATTACTATGGGGATGGATCATTGAATTATGACATACTTACATAATATATTGTAAGTCTGTAGTATATGAAAATAAAACTCTTTAAATATCCTAATAAATGATGATATTCGAAGTTAATCATACAATTCCCTCGTGTTCTTAAATTAAATTAAATACTTCGTAAAAAAAACAAAACAATCGAATCGACCATGTAGGTAATCACAGCCATTCAAAGGTATAAAGACAGGTTATTGTTCTGTATATGAATGTCACAGGTTAAAAATCCGGGAAAGCAAATGGTATGGATGAAAATGTGAAGTATAAACCAAAGACAGTTGTGATACAGTTAAATACTGTATAATTTATAGATTGCATCACTATGTTATTAATTTAAATTCGTTATTATTCTTCTTCTTCTTCTTCACGGTTTAGGCTTATTTAATAGCCTGTTCCGGCTCCAAATTGCTGCTCTTTTCCATCTTTTCCTTGGTCTTCCCAAGCTTCTTCTTCCTCGTGGTGAATAGTTGTATGCTGCTTTTGGTATTCTATTCTCAGTCATCCTTGCTTAAATTCGTTATTATTTATTATTATTATTATTAGTCGTAGTAGTAGTAGTAGTAGTAGTAGTAGTAGTAGTAGAAGCAGCTGCAGCAGCAGTAGTAGTAGAAGAAGTAGTAGTAGTATTAATTTTAGTAGTGTTAATGTAGTTTCAAAATAAATATTATAATATATTTTAAATGGGATGTGGAACAAAAACTGGAGATTTAATATTGGAATATCAGAAAGATTGTATAAGATGATGCAAAATATTGAAGTATTTGAGGATTCGGATAGATAATTATTATTGTATACAACTTTCCTCATTAGAGGATTGCCTCAAGAACATAGTGATACACACAATTAAGTTTTGGAATTGATGAAATACATTTTGTAAATACATTAAAAAATTCAAATTGTAGGCCTAATTGAAGTATACATAATGTAAAGTAGAAATTTTGTAAAAATATGGTTTCCTATAATTGAAATTGATACTCTAATGGCAGCGATGGCAATTTTAGAAAGATACACCCTGTCCAAATCTAAGGAATTCCAAAATTTGGATGAGAATCCTGGTATAGTACCTCTTGCCCCGATCATCAATCCTGTGACAGTTATACTATCTAGTTGGTATTTATCTTTGTAATAGTCAATTGTTGGCTCATATATGGCTTTCTTTTCAGAATCAACTACCTCAGATTGGCCACTATGAGTATCAAAACGAATTGTGGGATCTAATACCATACCAATTTTTAGAAGATGGTCTAAATGTAATAATATCTATTCGTCTGTTACTCCCATTAGTGGCCACACCATGAACTTCCTCATAAACTGTGTATCCAAAATCTCGCTAGGCTTCTGCCATAATATTTCGAATAGTGTGGTGCCGAATGTTTCTCAGTGATTCTCCAAACGGAGAGGCCCCAAGGACGTGTGCAAGGGTTTCGTGCTCTCTGCGACGTCTACAGAGGGTATCGTCCCTAGACCTGCCCGGCAAAGAACGTACCGCCGATACATTGGCTTGCATTTTAATAGCTTCTCTCCATTCGTAACAAGACAATCCCTGATGATCACGAATCCATTGATTTGCCGGTGTATATTCATTGTAGAGTACAACGCCTTTTCCTTTATGAGGAAGTTGACTCCAGAGAACTGCTTCTTTGTCTCTTAGTTTCCTTGCATCTGGTAGAAGACGAGTGTTAATATTGATGTCGCTAGGTTCAATGTTAAGGTCTCTCACACATTGTAAACTTTCCTCTTTTAGCTTTCGGAGAGTAGTAATATATGTATTATTGTCTTGGTAAAGAATGTGGCAAATGTTTATAAAATAAAGCGGTGTTAGGGACAGAAGCAACGAAGGCAGAAAAATAACAGCAAGATTGAATGGTATTCTATGGAATATATACAAATTATAACAAAATATACAAGTGAAGGATGACAGATCACAGATAAGAGCACATTTGGTTTCAGTATTTAACTTTTAAGATAGTAAATCTATAATCTGATATTATATTAATGGTGAAAATTAATTATTAAACACAATAAAAACCCCAATCTTATTATAGAAAAAGTGAAAGCAATTATTTTGTACTTATAGGGAAATTACACTACAAAACATTTTTCTTAAAAAAAGGACTATGATCATTTTAGCCGTCATCCTTCGAACGTATAGTCCGATAACGAACTGCCATATTTGGGGGTGAAATATGAACATGTAATTAATGTTTATAATTAAAAATTTTTGTCAATTGAAATATTTTTTCGGAGATCATCGAGGCATTCAAAATTTGAAACAGGTCATACCGGCAAAAGATACATATAGAAAGAGAGAGAGAGAGAGAGAGAGAGAGAGAGAGAGAGAGAGAGAGAGAGAGGTTCACCGCTGTGGTCTCGAGGTAGCGTGCTGCCTTGTCACGCAGCGGGCCCGGGTTTGATTCCCGGTCGGGACAGGCTCCTGCGTGAGGTTCATTTCGGGGTTTTTCCTCACCTGTATGACAAATGTCAGGAAGCTTAGGGCCCAACGGTCCCCGAAAATCATCCGGCCATCATCATTATTCTTATTATCATCATCATCATCTTTCACCGGTGTGGAAAGCAACGGGAAACTACCACACCTATAATTCCCTGGTAAAGCTGCAAAGCGTAGCATGAAAATGTACGATTACAGTAAAAGACCTGCCCTCGGGCAGAATTACTATGGAATATAATTTTTATTGTGTGTATGTGGTTTTATATCTGGTGTTATCAAAATTTAGCTTCTATACAGTCTATAAATATAAAATCTCTCATTATTTTCCAGAAATTTTGCACAGTCTATTAATGCTAAATTTTGACAATTAGTACTTAATAGTTGGACTTCATCCATTCCCTAACATTCTATTCTATAATGTTCTGCCCCAGGACAGGCCTTTCACTGCAAACATAGCATTTCCATGCTATGCTTTGTAGCATTATTAGGAAATTATAGGTGTGGTAGCTTCCCGTTGCTTTCGATACTGGTGAATGATGATTATGATGGCCGGATGATTTTCGGGGATCCTTGTGCCCTAAAAGTCCTGATATTTGTCTTACGGGTGAGGAAAAACCCCGAAAAAACTGGCCCAGGAGCTTGGCCCGACTGGGAATCGAACCCGGGCTAGCTTCGTGACAAGGCGTGACCTCGAGACCACAGCGGTTGACATAATGAATTATAATCCATCTCAAACTATACTGTACACGTATTTAATTGTAATAATGTATTGTAAGAAACAAACATACACATATCTTAACTGAATAATGATATCTTAAACATTTTTCGCTTGACATTCCTAGCTCAAATTTCTTTTTTACAACCCAAATGTAACCAGATAATTTATTTCGGTTAATTCTGGATTGCGAGTATATAGATAATTTATTGTCTAGATAGAAAAATGCATGTATTGTTATTACTCATTATTATTATATTTTAAATAATTTCAGCTAAAACATAAAAATACTTTTCATACATTTTTAAAAGAATGTTGGATAATATCAAACTCTAATATTAATATAGAGTTACGGACCAGGTTAAAGAAAATAATATACTGACATATAGGAAAAGTTATTTTGAGTAGATGGAGAAACTACACAAGTCACATCTAATTAAATTATAGTGTGTAGCTTTTTAATCACGAATAAATATATATGTGTGCATGAGTGTGTGGGTGTGCATTTATGTCCCAATGCCACCTACTTACTGTACATTTCGTGCTTTGGGTTTCACATTAAAGGCTGTCCGCTCTTAAAGCGATTCTCATCAAAACAAAACCATGTGACCTGCTCGTTTTTCATTGGTTATGAACACCGACGTGCGATGAAGAAGCAATAAATACGCGAAAAAATAGTTCCCTACATTAAATTTAAAATATGTCCTGTGAATATATTTATTATTCTTCGTGAATGAAAATAATAATAATATTCAAAGCATAGAAAATAATCTAAAATTAGCTAATCAATAATTACAACTTAACAATGGAGACTACAACCACATGGTAGTATACCACTTAATAGATTATATAATTTAGACACCCTATTAATTGCAGATGACATTGTGTTTATAGCGAATTCAGAAGATGACTTACAACGTTCGGTCCACTCTTTTCACCAAATTGCAATGAACTACAACATGGAAATCTCAACAGAAAAATCTAAAGCCATGGCTTTCCTAGGAAAAGACCCAGTTCGCAGTAAAACTGATATTAATAATAAAATATTAGAACAAACTAACACATATAACTATCTCGGATACCAAGTTATATACGAAGAGGAAAAAGATTTTAGTAAAAAAAATATAAAAATTAACAGAGTAACAGGAATTATAAATAATATTTTCAAGCCAAACACAATACAGCAACACACTCGAACTAGAATTTACGAACCACTGGCCAGACCCATATTATGTTACGGCAGTGAGGCCTGGACAATTCGCAGTGTAGATGAACAAAGACTAACTGCGGGTTACTCAAGAACAGAACATTAAATGAATTGTGAGATTCTCAAAGAATTACAAACAGAATCAGTCGTGGAATAATATGTACAAAAAATACAGAAACTACTGGAAATCTCACGTAAGAAGAATGAGCAGAACAAGAATACCACGCCAACAGCCACCAGGCAAGAGATCTTTGGGCAGACCCTTCAAAGTTGGATTGAGTCCTTAATAGACCACTAGGTCCATCACATGAAAGGAAGAAGAAGAATAAATAGTTTATTACATATGGGTGATGCATTTGAGACATGCTTCAGTCGATTCTCATGAAAGAAAGTGGCTGAAAGTATCGAGTCTACTGTTGCTGGTCGCCATCTCCCTGTCAAAATGTGACAGTAAATGTGGCGGGAATGGCGGAAGGATAGAATTGGCATTCGTTTATGTTAGGATCACTCTAAGAAGGGATAAGGTATAGTAGATTGATAGTGTCAAAGTAGTCTATTGTGAATTTACACTCCATTCGTCAGTAAACATAATATAGGTGATGTGTACTTGTGTACATAGAGGAGTGTGTGTTTAAATGCTTGTGTAGTATAAGATAGTTATATGAGAGATGATGGTGGACAGAAGGAGAAGGTGAAACCCAGCGTCAGCACGAAGTATACTCCGCCAAGCCTATGTCCCCATCCGATGGTGGAATGACTATCAACAGTACTGAATTCTACTCAACATATGTACTGAGAAGTGGTGTGAAATCTAATCCAGAAATCTGATGCATAATCTCGCGAATAAAATTTGTTCACCACCATCCCTCCTAGCAAAAATATTGAAAGTTGTAAATTAAAATTTCCAACCCCGTCGGAAATCGAACACGGACTTCCTAGACAGAAAGGAGATAGACCTATACTTTTAACTGATATAGCGCGGCAGACCTGTTGAAAATATAGATTATAATATGTATTTATTTTTTCTGACAAACAAGAAACACTGTCGAATACAAACAAAAGGCAAAATATTTACACTGAATAAAAAAATGTCTAAAATGTAGTCCAAGCTGTGTACATAGCCTAAATAAACACCAACAATTATAAAAAAAGATATGAATCAAGTGATCGATAACATCGAAAAAATGAAATAGGCCTAAAAAAATATTTCTTAATCGGTAAATACACTACTACTTGAAGTATAACACTAAGCTATTGTAATCGCAAGCTCTCGAATAATGGAACATTATACTTGTAATGTCCACCGCTGTGGTCGCGAGGTAGCGTGCTGTCTTGTCACGCAGCGGGTCCAGGTTTGATTTCCGGTCGGGACAGGCTATTGGGTGAGTTTTTTTTCGGGGTTTTTCCTCACCAGTGAGACAAATGTCAGGAAGCTTATGGCCCAACGGTCCCCGAAAATCATCCGGCCATCATCATCATCATACACCGGTGTGGAAAGCTACGGGAAGCTACCACACCTATAATTCCCTAGTAAAGCTGCAAAGCATAGCATGGAAGTGCTATGATAGCAGTGAAAGACCTTCCTTCGGGCAGAATTACTATGGTTGGATAATGGATACTTGTAATAATATAACCTGTTTATTTCCAGTTACTACTGTAGTAAATTATTTAACATTTTCCAATACTGTTATTTCAACACAGTTCCAATAATGTATCATATCATAATATTATAAAGATATTGTGAAAAGAAAAATTAATGTCTGAACCAGGAATCGAATCGTGGGCCTCTAGTTCCCCATACAAGTGTGCAGCCCACTACACCATTCTAGACTTGGCACAAACATTAACAATTCTTCCCACATATACAATTGTTTGTGCCAAGTCTAGAATGGTGTAGTGGGCTGCACACTAGTCTGGAGAACACAATTATATATGTGGAAAGAATTATCAACGTTTGTCTCTCTATCTTCGGGTTTTTACAGCTGCTGCCGTCTTCCCGTGCCAAACCTCCAAAGCCTACGGTCTTGGGCATCTTCGATGCTTAGCCCTCTAGCTTGCATTACTGTCTTCATGTTTTCCTTCCATGTTAACCTTGGTCTTCCTCTTTTCTTCTTTCTGTTAGGATGCCATTCATATAGTTGCTTCGGCCATCGCTCATCTTCCATTCTTAAAACATGTCCTAACCACTTTAATTCCTTTTCCTCAATTCTTTCAATTATGTTTTCTTCTGCTTCCATTTTGTTTCTAATTTCCTTATTGTGACACGTTCTAATTTAGACTTTCTGGCACTTCTTCGTAAATAATCCATTTCTAGAGCTATTAGTCTATTCTTGTAGTACTTATTGATTGTCCATACCTCACTTCCGTACATTGCAACAGATTCCACCAATGTTTTACCAATATATTTTTTTGTGTCTTTCCAAATATGCTTATCCCACCATATGGAATTTAATGATGATATTATTTTGCTACTCAATTCAATTCTATGTTTTATGTTCTCTTTGCCTATACCTTCGATGTTATCCATAATCATTCCCAATATTTAGTTTGTTTCACTTGCTTTATTTGGATTCCATCTTCCAATACTAAGTTTTCTCTTTCATTGCTATTTATTGCCAGATATTCTGTTTTTTGTAAATTTACTGTGAGACCCCATGATTCATATGTGCTTTTCAACCTTTTTATCATGAATTCCATATCAAAATTGTCTTGCGCTAAAACCAGTTGATCATCGGCAAATTGTAATGTCAGCAAAAATCTATTGCCTATTGGGATCCCCATACCTTTGCAGCTTTGTTTCCATTTCGTTAATATAAATTCTACATAAATATTAAATAAAATTGGTGATAGACTGCACCCTTGTTTCAATCCCTTTGAGGTGTTTATAGGATTAGACATTATATTTCCCATTTTAACATAAGCGGAGTTATCTTTATAGGTTTGTTTAATAATTTCTATTAGGTTTCTGTCAATATTGTATTTCTCCAATACTTCCCATATTTTTTTCCTCGGAATTGAGTCATAAGCTTTCTCTAAATCTATCATTGTCAAATGGGTTCTTCTCCAACTGCAGTCCGTTTTTCATTAACTGTTGTATTGCAAATATATTGTCAACACATGACCTTCCTGGTCTGAATCCATTTTGATCTTCTCCTAATTTGTCTTTAACATCTTTTTGTAACTTTGTTTTTAATAACTTCGTAAATATTCTATATAATGTGTTATTTATACTTAGTCCTCTGTAGTTTTTTGCGTCTCTTCTATCGCCCTTCTTGTATATTGGTACTATGTAGCTTATTTTCCATTCATCAGGAATCTTCTGTATTGCAATGCACTTATTATACAAGTCCCTCAATCTACCTATTAAATTTTTTGGGCCATATTTAATTAACTCATTTGGTATGTTTCCCGGGCCTGGTGCCTTTTTATTCTTTAGGGTTTGAATTTCTAATTCTATATCTATTGTATCAAATTCCAGGGCGTTCATTTCTATGGATGGATTTTCTGTTGTTTCCATAAACTCATTTCTAGTTTCTGACAGTAAAGCTTTGTAATGTTTTTCTGCGTCTGATTTTGCTAACAATTTATCTTGCTGGGTCCTTGGTTGGTTTTCAGTGTTTTTAGAAATCTCCATACTTCTGATGATTGTGATCCTCCTATATAACTTTCTATTTCTTGGCATTTGCTTTTCCATAATTTGTTTTTTTCTTCTATCACTTTCCTTTTAACTTTGGCGTTTGTTCTCTTGTATTCTATCCAATTTTCTGTTGTTTTATTTGCCAACCATTCTAAGTAGCATTTTTTCTTCTTTTTGGTTAATTCTTCAATATCATCATTCCACCAATCTTGGGTATTTTGTTTTTTATTTATTGTGCCTAATGCTTCTTTTGCTGCCGAATGTATTATTTCCTTTAATTGATTATATTCTTCTTCTATGTCTTCCTTGTAATCCAAATTCTCAATTTTAATCCTCAGTCTTTCTTTATATAAGTTTTTGATACTATCCTGATTAATAAATACAGTTTAAATTTTCTTCCTGCTTCGGTTGCATTGTTGATTCCCTTGCTTCATCATGCACTTTTTTCCCTGTAGGGAATTTGGGGATGATCTGTGCTGTGAGTAGATAGTGGTCAGAACCACAATTTGCTCCTCTTTAACCCTTGAGTCCTTAATAAATAAGGAAGTATTTTGCTTTACAATTATGTAGTCTATTATTGATTTCTGATTGAGACTAGGTCGTTCCCAAGTAAATTTATGAATATCCTTATGGTCGAAAAATGTGTTTACTATCTTTAATTTATGTTGTTTGCACATCTCTATGATTCTATTTCCATTATCGTTGACTTCTTGTTCCCCATATTTTCCTACTGCTTCATCATTGTTTCTTCTACCCACTTTCCCATTTAAATCTCCCATTAGTATTAATTCTTCATTACTTCGTATTTTCTCTATTTTTGTTCCACTAATACTGAATAGTACTTTTCTTTCTGACTCTGTGCAGCATCATCTGTTGGTGCGTAGACTGCTAAGAACACCATTGTTCTTCCCATAAGCTTCATTTTAATCTTTAGGCATCTTTCATTAATATGTTCATATTCTGTTATGTTTTTACTGTATTTCTTTTTTACAAACATTGATACTCCTGCTTTAGCTCTTTTAGATTTATTTACACCTGACCAAAAATGTATGTAGTTTCCTAAATATGAATTTCCCGATCCTTTCTTTTTTGTTTCCGTCACTGCTGCAATATCTATATTGTTCTGGAATAATTCTCCTGCTACTTCATTAATTTTGTTTCTAATTCCTCGTACATTCCACGTGCCTATATTCAATGTCCGTTTTCGTTGCTTTTGTCTTTCATACTTTTTTCTGTCCGGCTTTGATTGATTTGGTCTTTTAGCATTTTGTTTTTTTTTTCTAATGTGTGGGGAGCTGGCCCACAGCATAAACCCCCAACCTGGAGGACCAGGAAAATTTCTGTCTGGGTTTTCCTCCCATAGCCTTTGAAGATCCCTCTTCACCGCAAGGCAGCGTTTCTCTATTTCCCTTAGAGATAGGGTTGCCTCTTCCGCCAGATCCGCCGTGATGAAGGACTCCTTCTGCGCCGACTCTGCCGTTGAGGTCTTCACCGTAACCCTGGCTAGGGGCCCTTACAGAGTACTATCAGTCGGAGCCAACTGAACCCTGGTTTTTTAACGAGGTTGTTACTCCTCCCCCTCCTCCTTTCTCATCCGGGCTTGGGACCGGCCATGGCGGAGTTATCAACGTTTGTGCCAAGCCTATAATGGTGTAGTGGACTGCACACTAGTCTGGAGAACTAGAGGTTCATGGTTCGATTACTGGTTCAGACATTAATTTTTCTTTTCACAATATCATTATAATATTGTAGTAAATTAGTCAACCGCTGTGGTCTAGGAGCAAAATTGTTGACTCAGACGCAGAGGGGCTTGTTGGATTTCCGGTCGGGACATGATTCTTATGTCATGCTTTTTTGGGGAGCGTTCTCCTCGCCTCTAAGAAAATAATCAGGAAATATTTTGACCCAAATATTCTCCGAATGTCATCTTGTTATCTTAATCACTCATATAATATTCGCCTTCAGTAGTATGAATGTATTTCTAAATGGTGTGACTTATCTTAAAATGTTTGTGTTGTCTCGGGTGTAAACCTGACATTCAACTGATCACTCATCCGGAGAGGCCCTCCATGACCTAGTGTAAACAAAAAAAATATATATGCGTGTGATCCACAGTTTAAACTCTTCTCCCAACATGTCTTATCTTTCTAAGACCCGGATGACGAGGGGCACATAAAACTATCTACAAAGGGAAAGGTTAAAGAAAGGAAAAGAAAGAAAGAAATATTGTGTAAATCAATATCCACAATTTCACTTTATTCTCTGTATCATAAAAAGGCTCCCTTGATGATTGTTAATTTATTTAAGCTAAGAAACCAAGAACGAATATAAATTAAGAACATTTTAGTATCACCACTTTTTCTTCGCTTATTTGTGTTCAGAGGAGTGGAAAAAAATTCCCTGAGAGTAAAATCGGCCTCAAAGTAGTGCTAGCCTTCATTATGTTTCTTGTTCCTTTGGTTGAGAATATGTGGATCTTCATGCCCTTACATTATATTTAAATAAAGAGAAGCCTGAATGTCCTCCCAATATACAGTCGTCCGAAAGCCAAACTTGGCGGTTTCCCTCAATCCAAGAGCAAATACTGGAATAGAACCCCAAAAGGTCCGCTTACGACTTCACTCTGCTAATTAACTTCAAATTTCAATTCAAAATTTAAACCGGGGCTAATGTATTTTACAGGAACCCGGGGTTCTACCTATTATGGAGGACCAAAATGGATCTCTCACCGCCAACACTTAAGTGATGGCCGCAGAGCTTTCTATCTAGTCGCCCAGGGCTGCTTGAACTGTTATATGGACGCAGTTGCCTACATTTTCGTATTTTACAAGAAAAATATATTTGAAGATATGGGTACCATAAGATTTTAACACGATCTTAAGCATCAGTAAAAAATACGAAATAAAAAATATTTCGCTACACAAATTTTAAATTCTTGCACAGATAACAATATATTCTTGTAACTAATAAAAAATGTAACAAAATAATTTCAATAAATATGGAGATTAAATTTATGGAAATCGTGTTCAGAGCAAAGAAATAAACACGAGACTTGTCTAATTTAGTAAGTTGAAACGTTTTCATTAAATATTCATTAGCTTCGGCTTATTTTCTTTCCTATTTAAAATTGTCACATTACACTTGTCACAATTTCACAATACTAATAATAAAATCCCGTATATCCTTAGGAGATTTAAGATACATTCCCTCTGCTTCTTAAACAACACCTTGTCCACCTCATCACTCCTTTATATTTCTACTCGCATTCATTCGCTATCCTCCCACCATAACTTAAACACACGATTGAGAGAAAATTTAACTCTAGCTATTCCTCTACATCGAATATCCCACTATTCCTCATCCTTCCTTGTTTCAACCACACGACTAAGGAATTCCCTCCCCTCGTATATCAAGAACTGCCCGACTCAAAAACAGTTTAAAAAGAAACTCACTTCATATTTCCTTAGACAATATAATATATAACCCTGTTCCATGTATACTTTTATTGTTTCTTTATATTTTAAACTATCTTTACCAAGCCATTTAGCTAATCTAATTATAGGTTATTATTTTTCTTATTATCATTATCATTATTAATATTATTATTATTATAACTATCATTATTATAACTATCATTATTATTATTATAACTATCATTATTATTATAACTATCATTATTATTATTATTATTATTATTATTATTATTATTATTATTATTATTATTATTATTACTATTTTTGGACTCTTACTTTAAGGGAGGAAAGGAGATTACAAGTATTTGAGAATAAAGTACTTAGGAAAATTTTTGGACCAAAGAGAGATGAACAGACAGGTGAATGGAGATGACTATTTAACAATGAACTACATGGTCTTTATAGGAAGCCAGATATAATAAGAACAGTTACGTCTCGTAGACTGCGATGGGCAGGACGTGTTGCACGTATGGGGAATGAAAGACTTGCATGGCAGCTTCTTGTAGGAAAGCCAGAGGGAAAACGCCCAGTTGGTAGTCCAAGAATGAGGTGGGAGAACAACATTAACTATGATTTGAGGGAAAACATTAGCCCAGGATAGGGATGTATGGAAAGCTTATGTCCGCGCGGCCATGAACTTATGGGTTCGATAGTGCCAGTGAGTAAGTAAGTAAGTAAGTATTACTATTTTTCTTTCTTACCTGTCAAATGTATATTCTGTAGTTTATATCTATTATGTATCAACCATAATTCTTACTGTATGTATAATTTAACCCTGGTAAAGTGGAAGGGAAGACCTTACGGTCTTATCTCCATCAGGTAAAATAAATAAATAAATAAATAAAATAAATAATAGGTCTACAATTATTGCACACACTGTACGTAGGCTACCCATATCCATACATAGTAATTCTGCCCGAGGGCAGGTCTTTCACTGCAATCATAGCATTTTCATGCTATGTTTAGCAGCTTTACCAGGTGTGGTAGCTTCGATAACCATGTATGCAATCTGAATGTAACATTAATGTTTCTTATATTTTATATAGGGACCAAGGAAGATCAAAACATCGGTGGAAAGATCAAGACCATCTTCGCTAGGTTACCGTACAGGCCACATGGCCTAAAACGAATTTGTTCATGATGATGATGATGATATTTTATTGCTGTGAAAATGCGAGATTTGTCCCACTTTTCAAGAAATATAAACATTCTTTCTTGTTAAAAAATAGTCATAACGAATAACATTGCATGAAACTGACAGTAATTCGTTTATCCGTGGGATTGCATTGTTCGATATAAGAATCGATACCTGAGTGAGGTTATATTTCCATCAGAATAACTTGAGCGGTTATATTTCTATCATGAACATATGCGTCCAGTAGAAAAATAAAATGTATACAACTGCTATATCTAAACATAAATTATAGAATTAATTAATTACATCTAATCCAGAGCTAAGCAAACTAAACACAGATACATTTAAGAAATCAATTAAATTAATAATTTAAATAAATAAATAAATAAATGTAATTAATCATTTACATATTTTAAAATATGTAAAGAAGTACCAACCTAGTCCCGTTTATATTATTATTTTCTAATATATTTAATAGCTATCTTCAATTTGATATTAATATTTTGTATATTAGCATATGTATTATTTTGTTCATATCATTCTCCACTGCATTTATTTTATTGTGTATGTTAGAGTGAGTTTTATATTTTGAATTTTTTCTTAGTTATTTTGCTTTATATTATTATGTAATACACTGTAGATGACGGAACTGGCAGTTAGCGTAATCCATGAAGTGGAGAATAATAATAATAATAATAAGAAGAAGAATTACCTAATTAATTTGATTTTTTCTTCAGTTTGGTATTAATCTATAATATAATGTTTTGTTTATATTGTTCTCCTATGCATTCATTCTTTGTGAGTCTTAGTGCGTTTTACATTTGAACCTGTTTCCCATATTTATTTTGTTTTATATAATCACTTAATGTATTTAATTGCCTTCTTCACTCTGGTATTAATCTATTCTATATCGTTTTATTTTATTTCCCTTTGTATTATTTTTTAAATTTGTTTATGTTCCAGAATTTATTTTGCATCTTGAAACTCTCTCCTAAAATGCTATATTTTATTTTTCCTCTCCCTTTAATTCATTAAAATTTGTAATGTATTTATTCCACGTGTATTATTTCTGTAGCTGAACTATATTCGAGCACGAGCACTAACAGAAGCTTCAACATTAGATTCAAGGAACATTTCAGAGATTTCATATATAATGGTGGAAAATCAAGTTACGCAAAACATGTAATTCAGGCTGGACACCATATGCATAACATCTATAACACCCTCACAATAGTACATACAGAAAACATTCCATTGAAGAGTTTATATTGTAAGCCCATGTTTCTCTTTACAGATATTTAGGCGCTCTCTCCCTACAAGGAATAATTTGAACCATGCTAATTTAGTTACACTTGTTTTCGTATAGATGTCATTTGGAGTGGTCCGTGGTCAGCGTTCCGCCTCATACTGACATCTAGGAAACCAAAGGTAGTACTAGGACGGGAAAATTCGGTAAATTTTGCTTAGAGACCTTTTCATTCACGCTTAAGGATTTTTTACGAGCCTGAAAATCTTCAGACTCGGGACCCACGGCTTAAAGTCCCTCCCGGAGGACTTCCTCCTTGGATTTTTTCGTCCTAAAAATCCATCAACCCCGGCCGGGTTTGAACCCGCGACCCTCGGGACCACAGGCAAGGAGCATAACCACTAGTCACCGCGGCCGAGGATAAATATACTGGAGGAAATCGCAATCCTAAGAAATCAACAACAACCCGATTCTCAATTAATACACACTCAGTCCGCACAATCCTCTGTACAAAATTCTCACAACCAAGTCTGTGCTTCAACAAGGGTCAACAGTACGGACCTAATGCATTCTGCTGATGATGGGACTAATGCCGAAATGCCTACAAGTTTTAGAACAACTTAAGTTGAGGAGACGGACCTACAAGGTAACTATTATATAGTTTTTAACCGTGCATTATATTATTGAAAACCTATTCTTATTATTTAAAAAAATGTTTAGACAGTGAGGAATGCTTATGTCAGTTGTAGGATAATATAATGTAATGGACTATGAAAAATGTTATGTTAAGGTGATGAAACAAGAACATTTTCTGCATATGTTTACTTTAGTTGAAAATTATTTCCGGTATTATAATGCTGGTAAAGAGTTCACGCCCATCTAAAATATTGTATGGGTTCTATAGTGAAGAATATAAATAAGTAAATCGTTTATGTAAAGAATACATTCTGCTATTACATAAATGCCTCTTTTTGTACACGCTTTATATTAGCTTGACCTGTATCTGTCTAAGTAACGGAATCTTTGAACACGATTTTCACCCACTTAGAAACATTGGATCGACTTGAAACTTTGTAAACTTGTAAAGGACCAATGGCAATACAATACGTTCACAATTTTTTTTCTACGATCCCGACCAGGATCATCAGGACATCAAAACAATAAAAACCGGTATAATAGGTTGCGAACTTATCGACTTTTTAGTCCATAAATTTTCAAGGGATTCCGGTTTATGACAATCAATTAAACTAAAAATTAAAAATATAAATAATAGTTTTAAAAAACTAAACAACACGCTTTATTGGAAATCAAACCAAAAAATAAATAATAGTTAAAAAAACTGAAACAACACGCTTTATTAGAAAACCGAACTAAAAATGTAAAATAATTTTAAATACCAACACGCTTGGGATAAAATTAAAGTGGTCAACAAAAAAACTCATCTCCAACACATCTAGAATAAAAGTAGAGTTATCTACAAAAAAAATTACCACCAAAGCGTACAGTGTTTTTTTTATTGTTTTTACGTTTTCTTCTTAGAGACTTTACTTTTACCAATATATGTTTATTATCAAATATATTATTTGATATAGAGCACCCCATGCTTTTGACGGTGAAATAATTTTCTTAGACTATTTAACTCATGCCCCAAATCGGAGTCAATGACCAATCACATTTCAATGATTTTTTATTTACAATCAATCACAGTCGTGTTTCGCCTAGAATTTATCAACCGAAGTTTATCATAATAAAGAAAGCACCTCCTTCTTAACATTCTGAATAGGTCATAGCATTATTTTGCAGTGACTGACTCTTTAAGAAATACGGTTACCAGATTGTATATATAGTGCATGAATGTCAACTTGCAGTGCATGCGGGAGTTAATATAAAACATTTGTAGCAATTGATTATACCACCAAAAAAAGAAACCAC
>JASPKZ010002074.1:0-68705 GCA_030220185.1 Diploptera punctata
ATTTCAACCACATTGCAAACAAACAGGCAGCCTTTAATAGTCTAACACATGGACTTTCAAAAACAGATAGAGAGAGAGGAGAGAGAGAGAAAACAGCAAAAGAGAAAGGTTTTGAAGAAGAAATGATTCATAAGAAAATAAATAAATTCAAAAAACAAAAATTGATAAATAAAAGTACTCTTCAGACTGTTAAAGAAATTAATAAGAAATTTAGGAATTTCACGTATCACTCTTCGGCATACAATAAGTTTCAAATTCTTTTCAGTAAATTTAACATTAAATTAGCACCAAAAAATTATTATAGCCTGAATAGGTTAATTAAAACCATTGAAAATGAAAAAAAAAAAAATAATAATGAATGGAATAAATCAGAAATTTATCAAATTCACTGCAAAGATTGTGAAAAAAAATATACGTGGGAAAAACAAAAAGGTACTTGAATACAAGATTGAAAGGAAACCTTAGAAATATAATGGGGAAATAAATAAATCTGCAATAGCAGAACACGCATGGTTAAAAAAAAAAAAAACAGAATCAAAGCAAAGGCCAAATTAATGAAACAGTATAGAATTCTAAGGAACTCGCAGTTTGGGAGAAGATTCACATTCAGAAAAATAAAAGAAAAATCATGAATTTTGAAATTCCTGGGGAAAAGATTTAATTTGATAATTCATCAGCTGGAAGCAATCTACAGGATTGCCAACCACCAATTCAACAGTTAGATGCAGCTTAAAATGATACACAGAATATCAAAACTAGTCTTCAAGAAATCTACAATTATGAGGTAAGGTTTTAAATACTAGGATAAATTAGGATGTAACATATGAGGTTAAATTATGAGGTTTAATTTAATAATTGAGTTTGTATTTTTAACATTCTTATCTCATATGTTTGTTTTGTTGGACGATCATTTCAAAGCTTATTGCTCCATCTTCAGCTTGTCACAAACTGGTTTTTTCTTCTTCAAGTTGTCGGCCCTGGATCTGTGTTCCAATGAACTTGGTAACGAGGCACCTTTTCCAGGAATTTCAAAGTTCATAATTTTCTCCTTGTTCTTCTGTATATATATATATATATATATATATATATATATTATATATATATTCCCCCCCATATTGTGAGTTCATTGGTATTTTCTAACTGTTTTAATAATTTTTTATTAGATCTATTTTGTGTTTTTCTGTCCAAACATGAGCTGCTACTGCAGATTTTTCTATTTCTCCCTTTTTTTACATTTCTTATGTGTTCATTAGTTCTAATGTTTAAATTTCTCTTTGTTTTTTCCTATGTATACTTTATCACAATATACACATTTTATTTGATACATTCCTGATATTTTATTATCTTCAATTTTTTTGTTGGTTTCATACGTTTTTTAAAACTATAATCATTCTTTAGTGCTAAATTGATCTTAATTTAAAAAAAAAAAAACATCCACCCACCCCTGCTTCTCTGAAAACGAATCGTACTGATTCCCATAGAACAAGAATAAAATTTAAAGTGACAAATCTAAATGTAGCATAAGATAAAGTTTGAAGTTGTGGTGCCTTCAGAGCATATATAAATATGCTTGTATTAATATAAAATATTGTAATAGTAATCTAATCTTAGCAGGTACAAATAAAAATAGAGCTCTAAGAAAACATAAGTTTGATTGTTCTGTACACAGGGATGAAGAAATTAAATGATTATGGGTAACCTCGTTTTTGCCACAGCAAGCCGTGGAGTTGTGGCGGCAGATTTATGGTACAGAGGACTGTTCTGGACACCGCGTATATTTCTTGGTACAGAACGTGGAGTTTTAAGGATGTTGGATGGTGTCAAGTTCTTGCGAGGTGGTTTTGCAGGAGTGTGTACACGTGGTGTTTTCAATTTGCTTGGTATATTGGGTGTACTTTTCACTGGAGTGTTACGTTCACGCAGACATCGTCCCGGTAGAACTGAACTTCTGTAAATCTCATCTTGGTCTTTTGCTTCAAGATGGTCCTGTAAAATAAATATATATTCAAAAATCGGATATAAATTTACACATCATCTTAACTTATAGACTCTGCAACACCATATATCCAAAGTCAAATATGAAAATTAATAAACATGAAAAGATAATTAAGGTGCACTGTACAATTAAAAAATAGCACAAAATAAAAGAGTCTATTAAAAAAAAGATACAGAAAATAGAAAAGGTGTACCCAAAAATAAAAATGTATCAAATGAAAAGTATCTGTAAAAGAGTAAAGATCTTTTTAAAGTGGATACCAAAATAAAAAGTAGAGTTTTTTATTAAGACGTATTCCAAAATTAGATATACCATAAAAAATCAGGAAGCAAAATTGCAGAAAAAAAGAGAAGATTCATTTTTTAATCCAAAATAAAATATGCAGAATAAAAAAATAATAAAGGAAGTGACACTACGTGGTTTATTTTAAATAATAAGAGTTAGAAATGCATGACTCATCTTAGGCACGACTCACCTCATATTTCACAAATATGAGGTGAGTCATGCATATCTAACTCCTATTACCTACAAAAAAAAAGCTTGAACCAGAAAATAAACATGCAAAACAATACAAGGATGACCTAAAAATCAAACATGGAGAATTAAAAGATTGATACTGGGAAGCTAGGGAGTTAATGGGACAATAAGAAATTCATGAATCAGATGCCACCAAGGACGGAAGTTAACATCAATAAAACTAAATACAGTAAAACTTGTACAAAGCGGAATCGCATGGGACACATTTTTTTTCCACATTAGACAAAATTCCGCATTATAAAAAAAATATATATTAACCAATCTTAGATTATAGAGTACCATATATGTCTTTTTTACGTACCTTGGATTAATTGTAGTTCCGCTGCCTTTGAAAAGTGAAGTATAGTATGTATGAGTGATTTCGACGGTAATGCACATAAAACAGTTTGTTTCATCAGCATTAAATATGTCTCTTAGGTCCGTATTCTGAAATTAAAGTATGCAGTTTCGGTTTCCACTAACTATACTTTCGTCCACATTCTTTGATTTACCACACTACATTGTGTCGTCTTTTAAAAGCGTACAGCCAACCTGAAGATGCCTTGAAATTGTTATTCTCTAGGGATGTAACAACAGTTAGAGCTTGACTTTGGAACATCGGTCCGGAAATTCGGAGATTTTTTGATTGTGCACTTTAAAACACTCCCACACTACTTCTCTGATTTCTTCATTTATCTTACTTATTTATTTTGCTTTCATCTTTGTTTGATCATTTCCTTGCATCCATTCATTAATTATTTTTTCTTTGTATTTTAAAATCTCATAAACTTGGGTTTTTCCACATTTAAATTTAGTCATTATTTCACATACAGAGAGTTTGTTTTTCTTTATCTTCAATCACTTTCACTTTTTTGTTTAATGACAATGATACATACCATTTAGCCATGTTTATTCCGGAAATTCAGAACGCTACCTCTGAAAGATACATACACAATTGGCCTCAGATCTTAAACTAATTTATGATTTTACAGTGCACTGGTTATTTGTAAGACAGATGTCACACGCCAAATATTTGTTAAACGAACCTGTATTTCGCATAACGGATGGGCAGTGAGGCCAAAAGAAAATTTCAGATACAGTAGAAAATCTACTTCATCTGAGACAGAAATTATCCCTTGTTATTTTGCCTAACAGGAATTCAATGAAGTGGAAAGTAATTTATTTCTCTCTGTCTTTCCGCTTTATAAACATTTATTTTCATGAATTGTGTTGAAATATCCTTCCATTTCCATGTAGGACAGATTACATTTTATACAAAATAAATACATGTAATATTACTATTATTTCACCAGGACCAATAAATTTGTTCACATTGGACAGATTTCCACATTATTCACGTTCCAGATTAAACAAGTTTTACTGTATATATATTCACACATACAAAATAATATGTAATATAATGGAAATGGACAGCTAATGGCAGGGGAGGGAAATTTTGAAGAAGTGGCTGAATTCAAATACCTAGGAACGATAATTACAAACAGGAATGAAGTGCACAAAGAGATTAAACATAGGCTCAATTCTGGAAATGTGTGTTATTAAGCATTACAGAGACTCTTGTTGACCCAACAACTTTCAAAAAAATGTTTAACTTAAAAAATATAAAACTGTTAATCTCCCAGTTATATTACATGGATGTGAAACATGGGCTCCTATTTTAAGGGAGGAAAGGAGATTACAAGTATTTGAGAATAAAGTTCTTAGGAACATTTTTTTTCCTCTTCATTGAAATTTTAGCTAGTTTACAGAGATGTCTCCTGTGTGTAGTGTACAAACCTCCGAAAGTAGAGTATCTTAGTGACATAGAAACACCTTTATTAAGTTTCATTATCAGCATGTTATAGTAATGGGAGACTTTAACTCTAACTTACTTTCTTCCTCATCATCATCATCATCATCAGAACTACAGGCATTATTTCACGCATGCAATATGCATGTCTTGCCTTTACAACCAACCCATCACACATCGACGACTGATACATTAATAGACATCATAGCCACAACAAATTCACAGAAAATTATAAACTACGGACAAATATCTGCCCCGGGCATATCAGCCCATGATGTCATATATACCGAATACTCTCTCCAGTGTCCTAGGACTCGTCCTAAATTATTGACGTACCGAAATTAAAAAAATATTAACCAGCAAGCTCTAATTGCAGACATTATCGAAATGCCGTGGCATGATATTTGGACCCTATGCACAATTGATGAAAAATTGCTTAAATTTAACAATATGATATTAGAACTTTACGACAAACATGCCCCCTTGAAGACCAGACGAATTACTAAATCCCCAGCTCCCTGAATGTCCCACGAAATTCGACTACTGATGGCTGAGAGGGATGCTGTTTTCCGAAAATATAGACGGGACAAAAGTGCCGATAATTTAAGACAATACAAGACATTAAGAAACAAAACGAATCAAAACATTAGGAACGCTAAGTTGCGGTATGCTCATAGTCTCATTGATCCAAACACAAATGCAAGTGATGTGTGGAAACGTATTAGATCAATGGGTCTATGGCAGCCGACAACCAAAGGAGAGAGTATTAACATATCACTGGACGATCTAAACCAACATTTCACATCGTACGCCACACTTAACATAAACACTACAACCAAAATACAAACTATAGATGAGCTCCTATCCACACCTACTCTTTCCCGAGAAAAATTCTTCTTTTCCTATATAATGCCAATCGACGTTAAACTATCCCTGGATCGCATTAGAACTAAGACACAAGGTATAGACAATATAAGTATCGACTTTTTAAAGAAAATACTCCATGTCATACTCCCAACTGTAACCCATATATTTAATGCCTCAATCATGACCTCAACTTACCCTGAACTCTGGAAAAAAGCTATAGTCAGACCAATCCCTAAAATTAAATTACCTGTAACACCAAACGACTTTAGACCAATCAGCATCCTCCCAGTCCTATCTAAGGCCTTGGAGCCCATTGTTCATGGACAATTAACTGATTACCTTAACACATATAACGTACTCGACCCACACCAATCAGATTTTAGGACAGGCCATAGTATGGCAACCACACTTCTTAGAGTTACCGAAGATGCGCATGAAGCAATGGACAGTGGCCACATGACAATATTTACACTCTTGGACTTTAGTAAAGCTTTCGACACTGTTGACACTGACATATTAATAGCAAAATTACGCGCTCTGAATCTTTCAGACAATGCTGTTAACTGACTTGGATCCTATCTTCATGATCGCCAGCAATGTGTATCCAATGCAGAACATTCCTCATCCTGGCTATATCTGAAGGATGACGTCCAACAAGGTTCAGTGTTAGGACCACTTCTGTTCTCTATTTATATTAACGATATATCCACTAGACTTACCTATTGTCGACATCACCTATACGCTGACGATTTGCAAATTTACATTCACTCCCATCCTGATGATATACATGACACACTAGACAAATTAAATAGTGACCTAGACTCAATTTCCCAATGGTCGAGGAAACATGGACTTAATCTAAATGCCAACAAGACACAGTGCATAATTATAGGACATCGGCGAATCCAAAGCATTATAAATTATGAAAATATCCCTACCATTCTCCTAAATGACAAAAACATCCCCTACAGCTCAGTAGTAAAAAAATCTAGGTATCTACATGGACTAACACCTAGACTGGAAAATCCAGGGGAATAATACACTGCAAGGAAAAGGTTCTCAATTCTTCACTCCCTAAATAGTTTTAAAAACTTCCTTCCTACAAAATTAAAACAAATACTGGTACAGACTCTTTTAAATGCCACCCTTTCGACTATGGTGACAAATTACTGACTAATCTGAAAAACTGATCTATCTGACAGACTGTGCAAGCGTGGCGCATAATGCGTGCATTCGATTTATATTCAATCTCCATCGTTATGGCCACGTGTCTCCTTCATTTCAGGCCTTATCATGGCTACGCTAAAATGACAGAAGAACTTTACATTCACATACCTTACTATTCCAAATTCTGCACACATATTTACCAAGTTATTTAACAACACGTTTTCAAAATTTATCGGCTCATCACAATTTAGGAACAAGATCATAAGACTCTTTTTTACTTTTGATACCACAGCACAGGACGTGTTTATACTCTGAATCTTAAACAATATCTATGACTAGAGCATGGAACTCACTTCCCAGTCATGTCAGGGACTGTCAATCGCTATCATTATTTAAATCCAAATTAACTGATATCTTAAGTTCGACACAATGAAAACATTAACTGCATAACAACTATATAGAGCATTCCATTAATAATCATATAGGAAGCTACTTACTTTATTTTATATCATTTTAATTTCATTATATTCTATGTTTTTGTTAGTATTAGCTAGTATTACACCACATCATCATTGTATTTTGTTTCGTCTGTGTTTTAATAATATCTTACAATTGTAAGATGTATGTAATTTTTGTATAATTCTACTATTCGCTGGTTGAGTGGAAGAGAAGGCCTTTTGACCTTAACTCTGCCAGTTAAAATAAAACATTATTATTATCATGAACAGACAGGTGAATGGAGATGATTACTTAACACTGAGCTACATGGTCTTTATTTATAGGAAGCCTGACATAATAAGAATAGTTAAGTCTCTTGGATGCAAAAGGGAGGACAATTGGCATGATTGGGGAATAAAAGAGGTACATGGAAGCTTCTTATAGGAAAACTAGAGGGAAAATGCCCAGTTGGTAGACCAGGAATGAGGTGGTAGAATAACATTAACCATGATTTGAGGGAAATAGATTATATTAGAGATGATTGGAAAACATTAAATAGGGATATATGGAAAGATTATGTCTGCATGGCCATGAATATATTGGTTTGATAGTGCCAGTTAGTTAGATGCCACTGAAGAAAGACAAAAATAAAAAAGTGAAAGCATAAATATTAAACAAATTATTTATTATTTTTAATACTTTTGTTACTTTATTAGAAAAAAAAAAGTTAAGTACTGTGTGCAAATGAATAAAAAAAGTGGCCACAAGTAATTCATTATGCAGCATATTATATCATGAGGGATTGACTAATCAATCTTTTCAGTCTCTCAGCAGGCATGCTAGTTCAGAGCCTGATGCATAATCCTCAGCAGAATATGCTCAAAATAACTATATAGATGTGTGACATAAGACTGTTCCTGTATTAGTGGGCATATTGTGCCCCTTACACTCCCCCCTGCTATTGCATGTATATATAAATATGAAGTAGTACTACAGTTCCCCCAGTAGACGGATTATAATTATAGAAAGAAAAGTAAGCTAAATCAAGCTAATGGGCTCATACCCCATCTATATAGAGAAAGAAGCCTCTCTTTTCTAATTTCTAATAATTCAACTAAAATCTTTTTTTTTACTACATTAATTAGTGGTTTTATGCAAGTTTGTTTACAGTACAACTGGAACTTAGCTCAGAATTGGTATAGCAAGTTTTCTCTAAAGTATGTGAGATCTTAGGTGATTGACAGAATGTGGCAATCAATGGGGCCAATCTTTCTTCACATTTTTTTTTTCAATTTTGCAAAAAGAACATTAATTTCAACTTTATTATTTTTTTTGCAAGATGATACTAGTACTGTGCTTCAATTTCACTCTTTGTTTTGGAGTTTTGTATAGAATGCTTTCTAAATTGTGTAAAGTTGCAAAAAATTTGAATGAATAAATAAGCACAAATCCTAGAATTCTATTTATTTATTATCTGTATCAGTTGTTATCTGACAAATTTTATTCATATTCATTTTTACATTTTACCTTGTAAAAAATGTATCTTTTACTGAAATTCCATAAGCTAAGATTTTCTCTTCACACACAGAAATGGGGAACACATTTTGAAAGTTATTTTTTATGAATGTTGTTAAAATTTCACACTTTTTGCATAATTAGTCAATTTTGCTATAATTCGTGAAAATAATATTGATGTTTCACTAAGTACAATCCCATGATTCATCAAGATACCTTGAAATCACTTTAAAATATTTTTTTTTTTGTCTTTTTATCAATTCTACCAAATGAAGTGCATCTAGCAATCATGCATACGAGGGTGCTCGCCTTACTGTTGACCAATCATAATCCATGTTCGTCATGTGATTATGGGAAACTGCAGTCCTATATTGACACAGTTCCTGTTATATCTATCTTCTTCTTCTCTCTGTTGGTGGACCGATGAACCTCTGGATCAGGTCAAAATTTGGAGGAATTTCGAAGTTCATAAGTTTTCCTTTGTTTTTCTGAATGTGGATCTTTTCCCAAACCGTGAGTTCCTTTTGTTTGTCTATTTGTTTAACTAGAGTAGCTTTTGATTCAATTAAATGTTTTTTTGGACCAAGCATGAGCAGCTACTGCTGACTTTTCCACTTCTCCATTTTTGACGTTTCTAAGATGTTCTTTCACCCTTGTTTTCAAATTTCTTTTCGTTTTTCCAATATAAATTTTGTCACAATCCCTGCATTTGGTTTGATAGATTCCTGATTTGTTTTCATTTTCAATTCTCTCATTTTTATTGGTTTTAATTATCTTATTAAGGCTGTATTCGTTCTTTTGGTGCTAATCTTATATTAAACTTTTTGAACTTTATGGTGTTTCAATGGATGGTAAGTGAATTTCATGAATTTTATTTTTTCTGTTTCTTTTATAAGTGTGCTTTCATTAATTAATTTTTGTCTTTTAAATTTATTCATTTTCTTGTGTACCATATTTTCTTCATAACCTTTATCTATTGCAACATTAATTATGTTCATTTTCTTTTTTCATAGGTATATTTACCAATCTATGTGTGAAACTATTGAAAACTGCCTCTTTGTGAGCAAAATGGTTGAATCCTGAAGCTTTAATATAGTTGTCTATATGTGTATCCTTTCTATAAATTCCAAATTCTATTTTGTTTTCTTCGTTTCTTCTTAAAGTGAGATCTAAAGATGGGATTTGTCTTTCATTTTCAGTTTCCATGGTAATTTTTATATATCTTCGAAATTCCCGCAAATTTTGACCGGATCCAGAGGTTCATCGGTCCACCAACAGAGGGAAGAAGAAGAGTTTCTTCCTATCGACGTAACATCAGTCGCCAAAAAAGCACTGAAGATGAGACCATTATGGTCTTATAATCGCGATCTACTTAGAAGATTTATATGAGGAGATGTAAGAAACATTTAATTGTATCATAAATTAAACCTCATAGTGATTAATTCCTGTAAAAGTTAAAAATTGTAACAAGTTTTAATTCAGACTATCCTGCGCCGTAGCCAAGTGGTTAAGGCAAGATGCCCTGGCACAGAGCTATGGAACTTGCGCTGGTTTGAGTCTCCATGGGGAAAGGAATTTTCTCATGGAATTTCAGCCAGTGTGGGACCCAACATCATGAGGAATTTGGGTAGCTACAATAAGTAGTGGCTCCAGGTTGAGAAAACCAGCTATAATGGTTGGGGGACCCAACATGCTGACCACGTCATCCCTATACTGGCTAGATGATCGTCTACCTCTGCGATTAACACAAGTGGATGTGAGGTCAGCAGTCAGCTGGTAGACCAAAGGCCTTCTAGGCCTGTCACGCCATGGAGTATTAGCATTAATTCAGATCATGTTACTTGTATCAAACATTATTGCTGTTCTATATATGCAATCAAGATGTTACCAATAGTGAAAAAGTTGATATGAGTATGATGCCAATGGAGACTGACAATGAGTTTGGCATTGCTGTAATTTTCAGATCAGCTAGCTAGGTACAGAAACATCAATCATAAAGTAAGATCTCATGTACTGTAAATTAATTTAGTTTTGTGGCATTTAGAATATAAAATAAAGTGGAAAAATCACCAAGCACACAATGAGGGCATGTTACAGCATAGGAAGTTAGTAACTACAACCATCACCATCACTACCATTAACTAGAAATAAACACACCGTAAGCACTATCTTCATGAATTGGAACCAAGCTTTCCTGCAAAAGGAAACAAGAAATATGTTACACTAAACCACATGCTTAAAAAATTCTATCTATCCTATGTAATGCAAAATAAAATAACAGGAGGAGATGCAGCATGCCACACTTTTATATAGTGCCAATGGCAGTTCCGGCCTCAACTAACTTTGCGGTTCACTAGTTTACTCTTAAAAATAAACTTTAAATTAATTCAATAGGGCAAATAAATTTCAAATCTCAACAAAAAATACAATTGTAATAATTTATTTCTCTGGCTAAAACTTCATCATAACAAGGGAGTATTTAATTGATTTGTTAGTTACCATTAAAATGTATGTTTTTGTGATGGATGTTGCATCCAATAAAAAGTGTTGAAAATATTGAATCGGAAATAAAGTTAAACTTTTGAAATATTTGGAAAAACCCAATAGATATAACAGTTTGGGAAAAGATATACATTCAGAACAACAAACTTAGATCCATGAATTTTGAAATTTCCAACAAGCAAGAATTGATCTCGAAGTTCATCAAATCAACACCAGATGAGGGAGGGGTGAAGGGATAGAACAAAATTGAACAGTCATAAAGATGGTTGAAGATGCCTTTCGAAACTGCGGTACCATGCTTGAAGAACACAAAGTATGAAGTGAGATAAGACTCACTTTTTATTAACCCTTCAGAGCGGATGGAGTTAAATGGCCGGGAATACTCTGATGCGGGAGGAAGTCACCGGTATTTAAACTCAGCCGTTCAGTGCCAGTATTCCAATAACGCATTGAAATTGATATATCTTGAGTAATTTAAATGTTTTTGCAATTCGTTTATGGTGAACCCTTAATATAATATTTAATTAATTAAATTTGTTGCGGGTTCTTACGTAACATCTCTGCATTTTTTGCAGACTTATTTATGGAATTACAACGTATATGGAGAAAAATTTGCGTTTAGATCGGTATTTGCTCAGGTAGCTCAAATGGTAGAGCACTTGGACTAGAAAACCAAGGGTCCTGGGTTCAAGTCCCGGTCTGAGCGTATAATTTTTCTCTTCAAATATTATTTATGGTTGTTGTGCCACAGTTGAAATAGGTCCTTTTTGTAAATTTCTCACATAAGTGACACAGTGAATTGCACTAGGGATTCTTTGAAGAATTCAGAGAACCGGCTTTACCTAACAACAAAACGAAATATTTACACAAAAAAAAAGGGTCTTAAAAAAAAAGAATGAACTTCAAAAATTGGTGTGATAAATCTTCAAAATGTAAACCAGCTGTTTGACACTCGGGCAACAATAAGTGTATTTTTTTCCCTTGTGTTTACTTTGTTCATGTCTATTACAAACATATTGCTTCTATGCGCTGACCTTCTTTCTTATATGGGGGGGGGGGACAGCCTTCTCCAAATGTGTCTTTCTAACACTTTGGAAACATTATTTTAGGTCGTGTGCCTTCAAAAAATTGTCTTTCTACCCATCAGACCTGTTGTGCTAAAAGACCGTCATCAACCCTAAATTTCAAAGTCTTTCTTCTGGTTTCCAAACTGAAACCAGTTGATCAAATATGACTATAATAGCTTCACCGGAGGCGTGGACTTAAAAGATCAACATGCTACAAGTCGGAAGATCGAGGGTTTGAGTCCCGGTGGATCAGGATTTTTAAACTGAACCAAACCTTCAGGCAGCACTGTGACCCCGGGGTTGACTCAGCCTCTAACTGAAATGAGTACCAGATGCTTGTTATGGGCCGTCAGACAGAGATAAGTACTCGGCTTACATCAAGTACCGATAGTCTAGAAAAAGTGGGAGCCTTAACCTCCTAATATCCCAAGAACCTTCTAAGGTCTGTAGTGGACCACTTTACCTTTTAGATACTGACTGAATTGTAGACTAATTACCTTTCCATAATGTAAGGATATCGTCAATTGAAATATATATATATCTGAAATTTACTGTTGTGGTCCTGTACTATAGCATAAATCGGAAATAACTTTGTTGGGCCTTTATATATACTGAATTTTGCAACATTATTATTAAAAATGAAGAGATTGATTTGAAATAGATTCAATTTGATAGACAAGCTAATCTACAAAAAAAAAAAAAAAGGCGAATTTAGTTTTATAAGAAATCCTTTATCAAGTTATAAATTTAAGAAAAATGTCAGAGGCCGCAAGAATAAATGCAAATATAAAATTATTTTAACTTGTTCCTGAGGGCCGTAATCAGTTAATATATGCACTAATATAAACTTTGAAGTGTCTACATCAAATTTGTATAAACGGTAAATAGTTAATGTAAACACGAAGGTCATAATTACAGTTTAAAGCAGTGCGTGTAGCTAGCGTACACGTCACGTCGTTCCACATTTGGTGAAGAATTCAACTTGCGTACATGTCACGTTGCTCCACGCTGACGGGTTAATTATCATCTTGAAAATAATCTATTTTTTACCTGTCTCTCATGTATCTTTCAAGCCTATAAACTGATTTCAGAGGGCTCATAGAGAAAAAATGCACCTCTGTGTTTCTAATTATTTGCCTGCTTGAGATTTCCACAACAGAAATACATTGCTGATTCAAACTGAATATCATATTTACTCGCATAATAATTCATGCCATTACATAATTAACATGATTTTTTAAATGTTCGATTGAATGCACTTTACTTTCTTATGACGTGGGGATAGTGGTAGTATGGAATTCCTTTTGATAAATATGAATTTCTTATAGCAAGCAGTACTACCTGCTAGAGTGGTCCTTAACCTGGAGGTTTCTTTCGTGATAGCATTATTACGATACAATCTTTATTTTTCCCTGTATAGAATAATTTAAAAAAGCCTGGCACCATAGATAAGTACAAAGATAAGCAAGCCTGGCTTTGGATACCTATATGTGAGGGAGATGACACAGAATAAAAAAATTGTAAGTTATTATATCTCTGGTTAAATAAAGTATTATATTAATGAATGCATTGGAGAAAATGCTTTAACATCTCACCTCATAAAGTTGGAGTTTGACTGTAGATGGAAGTAAAACTATACTTTTGAAACTGGAATCATGAAGGTGAGATGTTAAAGCTTTTCTCCAACTCATTTATTAATATAAATACCTCATAGTATTACCTCCCACTTTAATGTTGATTAAAAAAGTGTTATATAGTCCCAGTTATGCCCTAAACTTTTTTCCTGTAAAGTATATCCAGTATACAACTGGTCCCCGAAACTTTCATAGAATAAATCACACATCCACATTTAGATCACAAAAAAGTGCATGAAATACACAAGTAAATACAGTATTTAAGGATCTTGCTAAAAAAAAGTATAGGTATTATCGCCTCACTATGATGGTTATCCATTTATATAAAAGCGGGTGCTGCGCGACAATGCTTAACATGTGGAACTATTATAGTGGTGGTTGTCGGCATCTTTGTATTTAATTATATGTAACAGCTGCAGGAAACAAAGTGAGCTGCTGAACAACCATCATGGTGAGGCTCCATTGAACTTAGAGGATGTACAGTGCCATTATTTTAGCAATGTGGCTAGAATGCAAGGCCACATGGTGGCAAATTCATAGTCTTAATAAAATGAGTCCAAAAGAAATATAATCACATCCAAAAATATACCTTTGAAAGCAAGTCTTCAACCAGGAAATTCTCAAGTAGATAATACACAGATTTCTGAACTTCAATTACACTTAGAATAATCGCCTATCTTCTTAAAAAAAGTTGAAAATTATGCCAGTGTCTGTTTTGTTTCAATACATGGTCATACTAATCAAACCACGATTCATCCACACAATAAATACAGTAAATAAATAAACAAATAAACAGAGTAAATTCATAAATTAATTATGGGCAATAACATTATGACTTTTAAAGTTAATAATTAATAACAACTGAGTCATATGTCACCTCATATATCGTGTTTTTCAAGCACATAACTGCAGTGTCTGGAGGCTTCCCTCCCATCTTCAGTCATAACCACGAGTGGATTATTAATTATATGGGTAAATTGTTCAAAATTTTTAAGTAACGATATAAGGATTAATAAGAATCAAATGAATCGTGAATTCTTCTTACCTCATACTTCTATGTTTTTTTAAACACATAACTGCAGTATCGGAAAACATATCATTTCCATCTTCAGCTGTTTTCATGACTCAATTTTTTCATTAAACCAGTAATTTTCCAAACTGTCATCTGGAGTACTTTTGAAGAACTTTGCAATCAAATTACGTTTGTCTGGAAACTCTATGTTCATGGTTCTAGTATAGTTTTTTTTTTAAGTATGAGGTAAGAAGAATTATGATTCATTTAATTCTCATTAAAAAAAACCTCATTATGTAAAAATTCCCAAATTTATTATATTAATAAGGATTAATAATTAAATTCAAATTAAAGGTTTCAAATTAAAAGAATCCTAACATCTATGGCCTAACAAAATTCACAAAGAAGGGAATAGAAAGAAGCTAATTATTAACATTAGTTTACCCACTTTTATCAAAATGATTAAGTGCTAAATTTAAAGAAATGCAATCTAACATGTTAAATAAGTTAGCATAAGATATTGTCTCCAATTTATCAAAAGAAAGATTTTTTAATAATATATTCCATAAACCAGTGAAATCAGACCATAACTTAGATTTGTTGAAGAATTTGCTTAGTTTATGCAATTCCTGCATGACAAAGTCTTTGTGCTTTTGGTTTTGCACTGGACAGATAGATGACTTTAATGTGATCTATTTTAAATTTACACACCGCTATGGCAGGCCACTTTACATAGATTGATACATTCTTGTATTGTGTACAAGTAGTAGTATGGGATGAGTTTATGCTTGTATAGTATAAAGTGTGTTGTATGAGGGATGATAAAGAGAAAGGAGAAGGTGAAATCCAATGCCAGCACTTAGTTTACTTCTGTCAAAAAAGCACCAAAGGGGGTTTAAGGATCCCATCCAATGGACAAATCATTATCAACAGTACCAATGCCTTCTCAGCATATGTACTACAGAGGGATTTTCAATTTAATGCAGGAGTCTGGTGCACAATCTACCAATTAAAAATTTACACCACCACCTTTCCTGACCCTAAGAATAAAAATTTTACAATTACATTAATTTTACAATATTAAAATCCTGCTGGATATCGAACCATATGTAGTTTTTTTTTGTCTGAAGAATGTGCAGAAAACTTGAAAATTGAATGAGAACTTGAGAAAGAAATAACCTAAAAAAATAATATATTAAATGCACATGAAGTTAAAAGAGAGCTATGAATTATGTGCACAAGAGGATAGCCAACCTATAGGAATATGTTAAAAATTAAAAGAATAACTCACAATTCATTGGAAGTGAGATAATTGTGGGTTCAAACCTGGCTGGGTCAATGGAAAAATCCAAGGGACAAGTCATCTGGGAGGGACTTTAAGCCATGGGTCCCAAGTCTGAAAATGTTCGGGCTTGTAAAATAATGCCAAGTCTGAATAAAAAGACCTCTGAGCAAAATTTAACTGATCTTCATCCATCAAAGTAATACCTTAGTTTCCCACTAGGGCTTTTCATGTCTAGAAAATAATATTGCTCTTATGGGAATGCTGTTGCCACTTGATGCTGTAGACTGGGTGAAAGAGATGGGGATATATCTCTCTTCTCCTTCTAGCAAAGTACAGCGTCAACATAAGTTAAGTTTATGGCACAATTATCTTCGATACTGTTACTAAAATCTAAATTAGTGATCATTTTAATGTGGCTACAAAACAACAATATTAACATTTGGAATTTTATAGACTGTAATCACAGAAATGCCAATAGCTTCAGAACATTTTTGTTGAGTAAACCACATCATTTGGGTAAAAATAAATCTAGTTAATTTAACTATTTTATTTTTAAGGGGGGTAGAATTTAAGTTGGAATATATCTAGTTTGCAATTTATCAATAATTGTGAATTATTAGTGATAGATTAATTACGTATTATTTTTTGACCATGGCTGTGCATGACAAAAGAAGTTTCGTTGGAAGGGGATGATTCAGTGGCTTCTCTGCTAGCTGCTGTTCCAATAATTAGGTTCACCCTCCTAACTTTAAATAATTGTGTGATCATACGTTCCTTAATGATATTTTTTCATAAATCGAGTACCCACTTTCTTGTCAAAGTTATAAGTGAAATTAATTATTCATTTAAAATGAATTAACTAATAAACCAATCGCACATAAAATGGACACATTTACTAGAAAAATTGCTCCATAAGAGCAATGCTATTTTCTACACGTGAAAATACCTACACATGCCTCTTTGAGGCAATGTATTAACCATATGTCCCTCGCTGACATCTGTAGGGAAATAAGCATATGTAGTTATTAATTATTATGAGGATATTTAGACTCACCTCATTTTTTTTATTTTCTTGAAACTTCCCATTAAGGATGCACCCATATCCCCACAATGCACAGTGACCCAGAATGCAAAAGAAATCAGCAAAAATCTGGAAGTCACTATTTGGGCTCCAATCATTCCACATGTGTAAGATTAACAATTTTAAGAGTAAAAAAAATATCTGGGTCTGCATACTCAAAGTGAGGGCCTTTAATTAGTTGTTATATGTAAAGTATTCGTTATGACTGATTTAACAAACATAATTTATTTGCGGAGATACTTTGAAAAATAGATTAATCAGCCTTATGCATTTAAAAAATAATAATAATAAATAAATAAATATAAATATCCTCAACTCGTGTCCAACTCAGGATAGGGTCGAGAGATGAGATGAGCCCCTATATGTAGAGCCTGTGAATGACAAGGGTGCAGGCCAACCATGCTTGACACACCATTACAGGGACAAATGAACGAAATAATAATATATGAACTGGATATTTTAATGCAACTATATGCCAGGTTGTATGATACAACAAATTCTGTAACAGCACATCTGCAAAAAATTCACTAAAAATCCTTACTATACTAAATACCAGATGTCTATGGAGCAAAGACCCTTCCCTTCGCTGGATCTACATTTAAAATGCTGGCACGTCATTGGTTGCATTGCACGTGTCTGGCAGGGAATCCCACGTCAGCATTATTCACAAGTTCTTGTTTTTTTCCCCCGCTTAGTATCAGTTCACTGCTCAAGTATTGATGAAGCACTTTATTCAGTAAGAATTTAATAAGTGCTACTGAGTCTACGGTAATGATAATAACAATAACAATGTTTCATTTATTTTGGCAGAGTTAAGGCCATTAGGCCTTCTCTTCCACTCAACCATCACAAATACAACAAATAAATATTTGACAAATACACTAGATCTACACTATACTAATTATAAAGAGTTAAAAATATATAAAATGTTGCAATGTAAATTTCATGTACAAACAACATTTTATACGATAATAACAATACTTACGATAATAATAATAATAAAAAAAACAATAATATAAATATGATAAATTATACGAGAAACACCAATTAATATATGTACCTTACACTGGGTAATGATGAAGTTGAGGTTAGAGCAAATATAAATTAAATTTCTTATTACAGCCACGGAGATGAAATTTCTGCGACGAACTGCAGGTTATAGCCTTCTAAACCACCAAAGAAATTCAACAATAGCCAGAGAGTTAAACATCGTACCTATATCTGAATACCTCCAAGAATATAGAAACAATTGGCTAGCCCATATTCAGCACATGGATCGTCACAGAATACCAAAACAAATTCTTCACTACATTCCTCGAGGCAGAAGATCTGTGGGTAGACCTTTTCAGAGATGGTGGGAGACCGTAACGGGCCACTGGGCCTAATACTTGAAAGGACGATGATGATGATTTCTTTTAAAAGATGCCAATATCCAGCAGCCCTTATTTCTTGTGGTAGGGAATTCCAGTTGCAAGAAGTGAAAATAGCATATGACATGGAGTGATGTGATGTCCTCTGTTGCGGTATATTAAGCAAGAGATTATGTTGTGATCTTGTGTTTAAGTTATGGTTGGAGAATAGACGCTGGAAACGAGATGATAAATAATTGGGAGTCTAGGTATGTATGATCTTAAATACAATAATTAGATAGTGTAATTTTCTTCTCTCTTTTAGATATAGTCATGATAATTCATACAATAATGGAGAAATGTGATTGTATTTTCAAACATTAAATATGAATCTGATACACATATTATGGACACGCTGCAGTTTGTCCGACAATCTGTCACTTATGTTAGTTAGTAGAACGTCACAGTAGTCAAAATGCGGCATCACTAAGATTTGAATTAAAATCTTTTAAGAGATGTAGTAAGAAAGTTTTTGAGACGCTTTAGGGAATGCATTATGGAGAAGATCTTTTAAGATGTTTGTTTTATTTGGGTATTCCAATTTAAATTAGAATCTAAGTAAAGTCCCAAGTTTTTAACAACGTCGGTATAAGGGATGTTTGTTATGTAACATGATAGCCGGCATATTGCTATTGTTTATGATAGTGAATGTGCTATATATAGCAGGTGTTTGCAAGTGTTTTTTTAATAAGTGCAGTATCCCTTTCTGAAAAGATGTGCGATAATTTATGACAGGTCCTTCCGGAATATCTCGTGTGAAGAAACATAAACAGGGGAAAGTATTTCGTTCGGGAGAAAAATAAACAATTATAAATGTTTATAAAACGTTATTCAAAGAGAACCCTCACATGGCAATTAGAGATAAAGTTGCATCAACAATAGGTCTTGCAAACAAGAGTGTTCATAAAATTATAAAGGAATATCAAAGTACAGGTACGGTAAAATCTCAAAAAAAAACAGAAACTTAAGTAAAAGACAATAATAAACACAACCGGTCATTTAAATTGAATGAAGTGAAAAGACTCTTCCACGAAGCGGTGGTGCACTTAACACCAGAGAAATGGTCACAATGTGTTTGTCACGTAATCGAGGTAGAAGAATTTCAACTATGAGACCGATTCAAAGAGGTAGAGGAGCTCATAATTACTGATGGCAGCATACCACTTCAGAAAGCGAATAAATGTAAAATGATAAAATAAACATTATTAATTATTATTATTTATTATTACTGTTATTATTACGAGTAATTATTATTATGAATTTCATTATTATTGTCAGTATTGCATTTCATTGCTGTTAAACAAATATGTTCAGAAACTGCAATTGCGTGTCAATGTACTTGTATGGTTTATCCGCTTGTGAAACGCGCTTTTTTGCCGTTACAGCAACTGTTTACATTTGCTCGTAGACAACTGGAACTGACTATAGGATAACAACATTCTTTACTTAAGGATACGATTAAATGACTGATCGATATTAGCATGCCTTTCTTTTGCTTGTGCTCTTATAATCTTAAATTTACTTTGGCTTAAATTAGCTTCAATAATTAACAAAATAACTTCACTTTCATTAATAGTGAGTGGAGAACATATTTTAATCGACTCACTTCATACATTTTCAAACTTCTTTGATACCGACGGTTTCAGACAATATCATCTCCTTCTTCAGTCATGGCTTCCACTGATGAAATTCCGTGATTGTTGATTTCTTTAGTGACATCACCTCTTGTGGGTCACGGGAAGTGACAGTGAGGTAAATATTAATAGAATACAAATGTGAATTAGAAATAATTTTATGAAGAGAAAATTGTTTTGGCTGAACTGGAAATGAGCCCAAAACTTCCAGTTTAATGCATTGGTGTTACCTAGGTATCCTTATTCAGACATAAATTTTTCTCTATCTCATAATCCCACTTTCCCAAAGTGGCAAACCAATGTTTACAATGCATAAATATTAAAAATGGGGAAATAGAAAAATCTGCAGTTGCTGCTCATGTTTGGGCCGAAAAACACAATATAAATTCAAACACTAAATTATTAAAACAATTAGAAAATAGGAAAAAACTCAACATTTGGGAAAAAAATCTACATTCAGAAGAACAAAGCTAGATTCATGAATTTTTAAATTCCTGCTGAATGTGACTTAGTTTGGAGGTTCTTTGGCCAGCTGGAGGAGGGAGCTGATATCGACATCCAGGGTCCACAACATAAAACTCAACAGTCTGGGCAAGCTGACAATGATATGGAGGATTATATCGAAACACATTCGAACAGAACTCAACATTAATTTGAGGTAAGATGTTCCCATTCTCACAACAACAAAAAAAAACTGATTTGCAACACTATTGGGTTGCTTTTAGTTCAAATAGATTTTATGATGGAATTATTAACACTACTTTTTAAGCTGTAAAGCTATTATATCTATAATGTTGAGTGATTCCGGGTTCTGTGGCCGTGGTCCATAGTTGGTGTTGATACCAGACGTTTCGCCCTCAACTGCGGAGGGCATCTTCAGTGGCGAGTGCTTCTAGGCGTGTTTCCTGGTCGGAAGCTCTACTTAGAGTAGTACTCTAAGTAGAGCTTCCGACCAGGAAACACGCCTAGAAGCACTCGCCACTGAAGATGCCCTCCGCAGTTGAGGGCGAAACGTCTGGTATCAACACCAACTATGGACCACGGCCACAGAACCCGGAATCACTCAACATTATGATTACCGGCCGTGAAAGCCTGCATTCAACTATTATATCTATATTATCATGGGCTCAAATTCCAGTTCAGCAAAAATGTTTCTCTTCAAAAATGGATTTAGATATTCAATCTGAGTGCATGAATTTACATGATAACAAACGTCTAGAAAGGTGGGTGCCTTAACCTCCTACAACAGGTGTGTCCAATCAGCAGCCCGCGGGCAATTTGCAGCCCTCGATCCCATCGCATGCGGCCTGCAGTGATATTTGTAAGTTATAGTCTAGTGTCATTTATAAAATAAGTAATTCTATTTGGTAGAAGATAAACTTGAAAGAGCAAGACTTTTTCTGTTTCCAACACATGTGTTGCTAAAGTTCATCCTACTCATCCTCTTACTCAAAACATGGAGAAATCACATCCGTTTTAAGAAACACCCAGCCCACATTTTTATTTATGATCCTATCTACCGCACATCACTTTGAAATCTCCGTGCAATGTTGACTGCACGGTTACTTCTTTTAAAGGCGAGTGTGCATCAGATGTTTTATTATCGTTACATTTTGTACATCTCAAGTTAGTTTACAGTTAAGGTAGAATTTTTTATCACTCACCTCACATTGTTCTTATTTGACTATTAACTAGTTTTGGAACATAGTTTCTGTTCCATCCTCAGTATCGTCATGACCGTTGTTCTGTTGTCTTGAAGAGCTGTCCTTTGCTCCTTCCATTGGCTGACTGAAAAACCTCAAAACCAGGTCATTCTCACCACAAATTTCAAAGTTCATTAATTTCTTCTTTTCGCTCTTTTGAATGTAGATCTTTTCCCAAACAGTAAGTTCTTTTGGTTTTTCTATTTGTTTTAATAATTTAGCTTCTTTCTCGATAAGATGTTTTTCAGACCACACATGGGCAGCCACTGCAGATTTTTCTACTTCCCCTTTCTTGACATTCCTGTGATGTTCTTTCACTCTAGTTTTCAAATTTCTCTTAATTTTACCTATGTAGAATTTCTTACATTCTTCACATTTAATTTGATAAATCCCTGATTTGTTTTCTTCTTTTATTTTCTCATTTTTATTAGGTCTAATCACTCTACTGATGCTGTAGTCATTTTTGGGTGCTAACCTTATGTTGAAATCTTTAAACATTTTTTGAAACTTGTGATGTTTTAATGGATATGTGAATTTTCTGAATTTTACATTTTCTTCTTTTACTTTTAGAAGAGTGCTTCAATTAATAAATTTTTGTCTTTTGAACTTGTTTATTTTTTTGAGTATCATTTTTACTGCAAAACCATTTTTTGTGGTACGTTGATTATGTGTTATTTTTATTTTTCATAATTTTCTTTGTTCATGGGTATGTTCACTAATCTATATGTCAAACTATTGAAAACTGCTTCTTTGTGGGCTATGTGATTGAAACCTGAAGCTTTTATATAGTTATCTACATGTGTCTTCTTTCTGTAAATTCCAAATTCTATCTTATTTTCTTCATTCCTTTTTAAGTTGAGATCTAAAAATGGTATTTCTCCATTGATTTCCTTTTCCATAGTGAACTTTATAGTTTGACTTGGAATGTTCAATAATTTTAATGCATCATCTATCTGTTTATGATTAACTATTGCAATTATGTCATCCACATATCTGCACCAGAACTTGAAAATTAAACGATGTCCATTAATTATCTTGTGTTCAAAATTCCCCATGAATAGATTAGCTAAGAATGGAGATAAAGAGTTTCCCATCAAAAGTCCTGAATTTTGTTTATAGAATCTTCCATTGTAGGTGATACATAATTTAATTAAAGTTTTATATTCACTATCTTTCCTTTTAAATTTTATTATTGTTCAGTCAAATTTCTAAAATTTCTATAGTTTGGTCTTTTGGAATGCTTGGAAATAAGGAAACAACATCAAAAGAAACTAATGTCTGAAGACTGTAGTTGTATGTTTTTAGAGAAAGAAGCTAAATTATTAAAACAAATTGAAAAACCAAAAGAACTTACTGTTTGGGAAAAGATCTACATTCAAAAGAACGAAAAGAAGAAATTGATGAACTTTGAAATTCCCAGTGAGAATGACCTGGTTTCGAGGTTTTTCAGTCAGCCAATGGAAGGAGCGAAGGACAGCTCATCAAGAAGACAGAACAACGGTCATGACAATACTGAGGGTGGAACAGAAACTATGTTCCAAAACTAGTTTATAGTCAAATAAGAAGAACAATATGAGGTGAGTGATAAAAATTTCTACCTTAATGAATATACCTCATAGTGAGAATTCCTAAAATAAGTAGTTTACAGTTAAGTTATGTAGATAGGAAATAACACTATGAGGTTTTTTAAATAAACAATAGTTTACAGTTGTTCGCTCACATTGTAGTATCAGTGTTCGTGAGAGGTTTGAAGAATATAATTAATTCTATGAGTTTTATAAGTTTTAAGTTTGGTTTCTAAGTGTAGCGGCAGGAAAAGAAAAGTTTCAGATGAAGATAGATCATTTAAAATAAAGTAGACGAATCAGTACCTTCTTACAGAATTAAACAAGAAAGTGGTGTGTTTATATTTGCAGTGAAATAATTTCAGTGTTTAAGGAATATAACATAAAATGACATTACGACACCAAACATGCATCTTCATATGATAAATTTAAAGGTAAATTTCATCAAGACAAGGTAACTGAACTTGAAATTAAATTTTCGGGAAAGCAGTTAATTTTTAAGTATGTGTCAAGGAGAATGTTAATAAATTTCAATCTGTTTTCTGCTCCTTTCTCTATTAAAATAGACGAGATCCCCGAGGATCTGCAAATGGAGTGCGTTGGTTTTCAATGTGTGTCGGACCTAAAAAATAAGTGTAACTATGTCCCCTTACTACAATTCTATTGCAACTACTTTCCCAAAGAAAAATATTCGGGCATTAATAGATATGCATTTCATTTCACATCACTTTTTGGCATCACATACATATGAGAACAAGTGTTCTCCAGGATGAAACATGTGAACGTGAATCACCGACTGTCATCTGGAGAGTTCACTTCGAATTGCTGCAACATGAATCAGACCAGATATTGGATGCCTTGCTCATGAAAAACAGTGCCAGGTGTCGCATTGACAGGTAAAAAATTAACTATTTTAATATATTAGAAATTTATCTTAGATCCTATTTAATATGGTAAAAAAAGAATGAGATAATGTGGCCCGCAAACCAATTCACCTTAACGACAGTGGCCCTTTTCCAAAAAAGGTTGGACATGCCTGTCCTACAACCTCAAGGGTCTCTTAAGTCCTGTAATGGGATCATTTTAATATTTGCGATTTAATGAACTTTCAGTTTTACAGACAGCCTGTGTCTCATAATAACTGAGAATGAATACTGTACTTCAATTTTAAAATAAACTCTAGAATTCGGATACGTGCAACAATTCATTAACTCTGGATGGGTTTCAATTCAGAGGCAAGCAATGCATACATTATAGCCTACATATTTTCATTACATCAAGGTCGCTGCTAACTGCTATGTTGATCCAATTTACTTTTGTAATTTAATGGGTTGAGGTAGATCTCATATGACATGATGCAATTCTGCACTGGGTTTTAGGACATGAGGGGACAGAAGATTTACTCTCCAATATGAACTAATAAAAAGAGGTGGACTATAGTTTTTTATTTAACACCCAAAGTCATTAGTGTCACCATTCAAATCTGGATGTGAAAGGGTTGACAAATTTTGCTCAGAAGCTTGAGGTTCTTCTAATTGAAAAATCAATTTAATGGAACCCACAGTTTTAGTTTGCTACTGTAGTAACCCATGTTCAAGATTGTTACCCCCTTAAAAATCCATCAAACCCGGCTGGGTCTAAACCCACAAATCTTGGAACCAGATGCAAGGATGGCAATCACTAGTCAACCGGAACCCATGCAGCTATAGGTTAACATAAAAAATATGTTTCAGACAAATTTTCAAATCAAAAGTAAACAAAATTTACTTAACAAGAATCAAATGAATTTGTGAATTCTTCTTACCTCATACATCTGTTTTTTTTAACACAGAACTGCAGTATCAGAAATAAAAAACATCTTTCCCATCTTCAGCTGTTTTCACGACTGTACCAATTTTTTCTTTGCTGGTAATTTTCTAGACTGTCATCTGGTATACTTTTGAAGAACTTTGTAATCAAACTTTCATCTGGAACCTTGAAGTTCATGGTTCTAGTATGATTTTTTTTTTTAATGTATATATTTTCCCAAACTGTTCATTCCAAAGTTCCCGTGTTTGAAGAAACATAAAATATGAGGTAAGATGTTAAAAAATGACTCATTAATCTACAAGATGTTTCAAAATTCATAGTTAAATATGGGAAATAACATTATGAGGTTCTTAATTTGTAAATAACTCATTAATCTACAAGATGTTTCAAAAGTCTTGCTTCTTTTTCAATTCTATGATTCTCTAATAAACTATGTGCTGCTACAGCTGATTTTTCAATTTCACCATTTTTTTCATGTTTCTAAAGTGTTCTTTTTTGTGAGTGTATAAGTTCCTTTTTATTTTTTCTTGTATAAACTTTATTGCAATCTTTGCAATTAATTTGATAAATTCCAGATTTTTTATTGTCTGGGGTGTTTACTTTTTTATTAGTTAACAGAAGATTACCCAGGCTGAATTTGTTAATCAGAGCCAATGTTATATTAAATTTTTTGAAAATCTTTTATAATTTGTTATGAACTTCTGGATGGTAAGTAAATCTCTTGAATTTTTTATCTTTCTTGGAATTATGTTGCAGAGTGATGTATTCATGTAACCTTTTTTGTTGTTTAAATTTCTTTAATTTCTTCTTTATGTCTTCATCAAAACCTTCTTCACTTCCTGGTTTAGGCAAGAGTTGCCTGTTCCGTCTTCACTAATAGATCTAAGACCATCTCTTCCGAGGACGTCCGACATCTCTTCTTCCTCTTGGAAAATAATGGAAGATTTTATTTGGTAATCTTCTTTCTTCCATTCTTTCTACATGTTCTTTCCACTGTATCTTGTTGTTAAATATCTTTTCTTTTATGGAGTAGATCTGCAGTTCTTCACAGATATCCTCGTTTCTGATCTGGTCCATTCTAGTGCAGCCTTTTACTCTTCTTAAAAATTTCATCTCGGTTGCTTGGATTTTACTTTCTTGTTTGGTAGTGGTAATCCAAGATTCACTCCCATACAAAAGGACAGGGACAGCCATTGTTTTATAAAATTTTAATTTTGTTTGTTTATGGGCTTTATTATTCAATGTTCTATTTATTGTACCACAAATAGCTTGAAACTGATGTGTTTTGTGTTCAATATCTTTATCATACCCATAGCTGATGTCACATCCTAAATATTTAAAGTGGGATACTTGTTCAATAATTTCGTCTCTAATTACTATTTTTGCACGCAGAGTATTTCTTCCACAAAATGCCATTACTTTTGTTTTACTTATTGAAATTTTAAAATTATAATCGTTACATATTGCATTTAGTTTGTAAGCAGCCAATTGTAACAGATCTTCATCATGGTGTAGTAAGACCAAATCATCGGCGAAAAGTAAGTTATTAATACTTGAGTTATTGTTCAATCTAAGGCCATTGTCCATTATAATTTTCCATTGTTTCATAATGTCTTCGATATATATATTAAAAAGAGTGGGTGATACATTACACCCTTGTCTAACTCCTTGATTTATTAAAATTTCTTCTGACCTTTTTCCATCAGTTTTTATCACAACTTTAGTTTCTTCATATAAGCCTTGGACTGATTTTATTAGATGGTGTGGATATCCTCGTTCCTTCATTATTTCCCATAGTATAGATCTATTTACTCTGTCAAAGGCCTTTTCAAAATCAATGAACAACAAGTATGTTGGCAGGTTAAATTCTCTTCTCTTTTCAATTAGTCTCTTTATAATAAACACATTATCACTACAGGATCTTCCTTTTCTGAACCCTGCTTGTTCTTCTTTCTAAGAGTGTGTCAGATATCTTCTTCAATCTATTATTTATTATTTTTGCATATAATTTATAAGTGGAGTTCAATAAAGCTGATACCTCTATAATTTTTACTATCTAATCTATTTCCTTTTTTGAAGAGGGATATGACTTCACCTATCTTCCAATTTTCAGGTATTTTACATGTCTTCCAACATTCGTTTATTAAGTTTAATAATCTTATTTCTGCAAATAAACCTGCATACTTTATCAGTTCATTGTTTATACCATCTATACCTGGTGCTTTTCTATTTTTCATTTCTTTCAATGCCTCTCTCATTTCGCTTAGAGTAATTCTGTCTATTTCTGATTTATTTTCACTTTCAGAAGGGCGTTGTATAACTAATTCTTCTTCGATACACCATAATTCTCTGTAGTGATTCTCCCATGTCTTCAGATCAATGGTATTTAGTTTTACAGTATATTTTTCTGTTGTATTTAATTGTTTCATTACTTTAAATGCTAACGATTGTCTGCCATGTACATCGTGCTCTATTTTGGAAATAAATCTTTCCCAGGAATCTTTATGAGCTGTTCGAGTTATTTGTTTTGCTCGATTTCTTTTTTGTTTATATATAGTTCTAGATTCTTCAGTTTTCTTTTGTCTTCTTCTTGTAAGCCCATGTTTCCCTTAACAGAGATTTTGGCGCTCTCCCCCTACAGGGAAGGATTTGAACCATACTAATTTAGTTACACTTGTTTTCGTATAGATGTCATTTGAGTGGTCCATGGTCAGCGTTCCGCCGCATACTGACATCTAGGAAATCAAGGTAGTACTAAGATGGGAAAATTCGGTAAATTTTGCTTAGAAGCCTTTTTATTCAGGCTTAAGGATCTTTTATGAGCCTGAAAATCTTCAGACTCAGGACACACGGCTTAAAGTCCCTCCCGGAGGACATGCTCCTTGGATTTTTCCATCCTAAAAAATCCGTCGACCCCGGCCGGGTTTGAACCCGCGACCCTCGGGACCAGAAGCAAGGAGCATAACCACTAGTCCACCACGGCAGTTTTCTTTTGTAAGTACTCTAAATAAGCTATTTTTTTGTCTCGCACAGCTTCCTCTATTTCGTCATTCCATATTTTTAATCCTCTTTTGTTGCGAATCTTTTTCTTCTTTCCTATAGCTTAATTTGCAGCATTTATAAGACATGTTTTCATATTTTCCCACCCTTCATTTAGATTATCATTAATTGCTTTTCTTTCTAAGTGTTCTTGTAGCCTCTTTTGGTATAATTGTCTTATACTTTCTTCTTCTAGAAGATATACTTTAAAAACATCTTCTTTTATTCTTTCTTGAGTTTTCGGTTTTTTCCATTTGGCTATTATAAGTATCGTGGTACCAATAGATAATGGTCTGTATATATGTCACATCCTCTGTATACTCTTACATCTTGTATTTGATTCCTGAGTCTATCATTAATCATTATGTAATCTATTAAAGATCTTTGGTTTCTAGCGCACCATGTATACTTGTGTATGTCCTTTTTCCTATAAAAAGTATTCGTGATTTTTAGTTTATTATAGGTAGCAAAACCATTTATGTTAACTATATGTACAATATGATTACAGACTTGTACCTAATAAGTAGAGATCCGTGAAATTCGTGAGTCACGATAACGTGAAATGTTCTAATTTTGTCATTTTCTTGTTCTTTTTCTTAACTCCATTTCTCATAACCTAAAAAACATTTTTGAATCGCAAAATAACACCGAAATATAAAATTTTCAACGAATTCCAGAGATTCTTTTTGTTCTATTCGCGAAATTTTCATAGTGCATTTTTAAACATTTTGGATTCCATCTTCTTTTTAATTGTCATATCTGATGGCACCATATCTGCTTCCTCCATGCAGTCTTGCAAAGAGAAATGTTGTAACACAGTTCACAACATAGAGGTAATATTTTTTATCATTCTCATGCTCAAATATGGTCTCTCCATAGATTTTAAGTTCTATGGTCAATATGAATTCCAAGAAATACAAATTACATTAAGTTTTCCCCCCTAAATTTTTGCTGACATAATTATCAATTTTATGTCAATCATTATGTCCACCGCAGTGGTCTCGGGGTAGTGTGCTGCCTTGTCATGCAGCGGGCCCGGGTTCGATCCCCAGTTGGGACAGTTTTTCTGGGTGAGGTTTTTATCGGGGTTTTTCCTCACCTGTAAGACAAATGTCAGGAAAACTTTATGGCCCAAACGGTCCCTGAAATCATATGGCCATCGCAATCATCATCATTCATATTCATCTTAGGTTAAGCTTATGATTAGGGACTCTCGTGGCGCACCATTATCATCATCATCACCCATCATATCATCGGGGCAACATAACCCCGCCTTCAAGGTGCCCCAACCTCAGAAGTGGGTTACAAGCATGCCATGCCAGGAGAGAAACCAGGAATGTCGAAAGACAAACCTGGGGCATTTGAAAAAGAAAAATAAAAAGTCAATCATTATTAAGTTATGGGGCTGCGAAAGGGCTTCTGTCATTAACAGGGGGGAGACCCTGAAATTCCTTCAAATTGCGGGAACCAACCTGGACCCAAACCTAGAGTCCTATCTCTCTCCTTCACGTGGTGCAGCTGTTAGTAGTCATGTATATATTCATGATGAACTGAAGAGAAGGGCCACTCACCAAATACACTGGTGAGGCATTCGACCAAACTGATATTTCTTCCCCTTCCTACATCAGTTCTCTCTTCCAACGTTCCTATCTAGCCTCCCTTGGCTAAACTCTTGTTTTCTTCAGACCCTAATGGTATTAGAGCACTCGAGGCCTTAGGGTTCTTTCAATCTCTGTCCTATCAGTATTCTTAAAAATCGAAGGCAAAAATGTTCGCGTCCGTAGAACTCCTTAATCTACACGTGCCTCTGGGTGGGGCAAAATGAACAACACATAAGCCCTATAATTACATCATGGTATCGCTTTTACCTGCAGATAATTCCGGAGGTAAAATGTCCCCCCTCAGATCTCCGGTCGGGGACCAGGAAGCAAGAATAAAGAAATTAGAGTCCTACAGTGGAATGCAGGAGGCATATCACAAGCCAAGAAAACTGAGCTAATTAAAGTATTAAGTGAATCAACAATAGATGTATACTGTGTTGTAGAAGCCAATATATCTCAAGAAAACCTAAAATACTACGAAATGAAAAATTATATACTTAATATCCTCCCTAAACATCACCAAATTGCTAGTGGCATCTTAATAGGGATCCATAAAGATATAAAACATCAAGTTAAAATTCATAAAGAGATGAACGATGAAGACAAACACAAACTAGTGAATATTGATTTATGGAAATATAATACTCATCACAAGATCTTATGTATATATAATCCACCAGGCAATAAACCAAACCTTGGGCCAATAGATATCACAGACCTGTTTGTTGGGGATTTTAATGCCCACTTTAAATGTTGGCTACACAGATACCAATGCAGCTGGGAAGACCGTAGAAGATTTCATTGTTACAAACACCATAGACCTAACATATAAAAAAGATGACCCACCAACATATATACATTACAATGGAAATACAACAAACCCTGATTTAACTCTTGCATCTTCAGACATATCACACTTAGTAACAAGAGAAGTTTTGAACAATGCAGGAACAAATCACAGGATGATCTTATCCACTATTACTATAAGAAATAAACTCAAGCCCCTATTAAACAAACCAAAATGCTCCTGGAACTTCAAAAAAGCAAATTGGATCGGATTTCAAAAACAAATTGAAAATGACCTTCCAAATATAACATTCAACTTCAAAGAAACAGCTCTCCTGACAAAAACTGTAAAAAATTCTGTGATATAGTTTTGAAAACAGCAAAAAAATACATCCCTAGAGGAAAACTATATAACTATAAACCATTTTGGACAAAAAGACTTATGGAACTAAAAAAGAAAGAGATAATGCAAGGAAAATAGCCGAACAAACAAAGCAAACAACAGATGTACAAGTTTGGAGAAAAAAGCAGCCCAAATGAAAAAAGAAAATATTATCTTCGAAAAACAATGCTTCCAGAAATTTGTTGAAAATCTGGACTACAGAAACAATAGCACGAAAGTACATAATTACATATTGTTTATTTTTTATCATTTCACTCACCTCATACTTCATATGAAGTATGAGGTGAGTGAAATGATAAAAATAAACAATATTAAAGAACCTCATAGTGTTATTTCCTATCTACATAACTTAACATAATTACATATCAACCCTAAACAACAGAAGAATGCAAAATAGAGAACCATTGAAATATTTAATAAAACCCTAACTGACGACCATAAAATTAGTCAAGCCTTCACCAAACATTTGCTAAAAAGAATAGTAAAACTAAGACACACAAATAAGAAGAAAAACAAATTGAACAGAACCTAAAACAACAAACCAAAATTATAAAACAAGGATAGCCTATTCAACACTGATTTCACTATACAAGAATTGAAGCACTCTATAACTAAATTAAAAAACAAAAAAAAAAAACCAGGACCTGATTATATCTTTGCAGAATTTCTTAAATATTTAGGACCAAAGGCACTGACCATCTACCTTAATCTTATCAATCAAATATGGAACACAAATGTATCCTCAACATGGAAAAAAAGCTATTATAATCCCGATTTTGAAAGCAAATAAACCTGCTGACAATATATCTAACTACTGCCCAATCTCACTAACAAGCACATTGTTTAAAACAATGGAACGAATGGTCTTGCTTGAGTAAGACTTACATGGTACTTAAAGCTGGATTTCGAACGCACCACTCCACAACAGAACAGGTCCTAAAACTAAGTCAAGAAATCAAAGACTCATTAGATGTACATAAAACAGTTGCAGCAGTCTTCATGGACTTTGATGATGCTTTTGGATCAGTTTGGAAACTAAAAATTATGGACAAAATCATGAAACTAAATATTAATGGTAACATGCTAAAATGGATCTACAAGCTTTATTAATCAAAGATTCTGCGCAAACAAAAATATGTGGTAATGTAATATCAAAACATAAACAAATGAAAATAGGCCTCCCTCAAGGCTCAGTACTTAGCCCAACACTATTTAATATTATGATAAATGACTTTACCATTAGAGTTAAGTAAAAATGAAAACATTAACTATACACTCTATGCTGATGACTTAACAATTTGGACAACCACACCTAAAAATCTACAACATAAACTAACCCCACAAATAAATAAAGCCATTTGCCTCACTGGAACAGTGGTGCAGGGATAACTGCATGAAAATTAATATTAACAAAACCTGTTATAGATATTTTCATTAGCACATACACCATAGAGAAATTTCGAATAGAGGGGAAACTGAGTACAGTGACACCTAAAAAATTTCGGTCGTTTACGATGAACTACAATGAGCAAGCTACAATGGTAGCGCTGTTTCTTAGTAACAGAATATGTAACTAAAATAAAACAAATGCAAGGCACACGGCGTCGTGCACAGCGTGTTCACTCAGGATTATGGGAAATTGCCATTTTGTAAATTTAAATTTTTTAACTGCTATCCTTTCGCTCTCTGTAGACGGTACTGTAAAAAATATATATTATCGATAGTTTAAATCATCTACTTAGATTTTATTTTACTCTAATTTGTAAGTAAATTCAAGTTTGTTTACGTTTTTAATGTGAATCTATTTTCAAAGAAAACCTACTAGAAGTGATAAAATTCTAAGATTTGTTTAGGTTAGGAAGAGTGATGTTAGTGTACAGCCATTTCTAATAAACGTTTTAAAAATGTGACTTATAATGGACTTCAGATGTACGACATGGCTAAGGTTCTTTAATAAATATTGTATAAAATATGTATGTGAGAATAAGGGGGTAGGTCAATTGTACATATTTATTAAAAGAGCTCATAATGCACGTTTTCAAATTTTAATAAACGAAAATAAATTAACATGTTTTATTTATTTCCATTCTTCCCTTCTGTTAAAATGAAAGAAAATCATTAGATCTGAGATGCTGGGTACAAATAATTCCATAATTTAAGATTAATTAATATGTTATTTATTCCTATAAAAGTTCCATTTCATGATTATTCACAATCACCACATGGCGTTATATAATTATAATTCATAATTTTACCACCAGGCAGTGCTGAATTTCATATTAGTACCAAAAAAAGAACCGAAAAAATTTAGGTGTCGTTAGTTGTATTACACTAGTGTCGCCTGTGGCATGTACGCGCAACTCGTCCACTTTCTTCTCTGGTACTCTGTGCACATACACTACCAGAGCTCTGCCTCAAAATCAATGGTCAAAACATACAACATCAAGATTATGTTAAGTATCTAGGTATACAATTTGATACAAACAAGAAATGGGACTATCATGTTAAAAATACAACAGAAAAGGCGAACAAAAGATGCAACATTTTAAAGAGATTAGCAAGAACAAAATGGGGATGTTCTAGGTCCTTATTAAATAATACATACAAGACATACATAAAACCGATATTAATATACGGAAGTGAAGCCTTGATCACCTGTAATAATAATACCCTAAACAAATTTGAAGTAACCCAGAATAATGCCTTATGACTGATAACACGAGCAGCCAAATCTACACCCATAACAGCAATGCAGATACTGAAAATAATCCAATAGTCCATCAGATTCACATACAGGCCTTAATACAATATGAAAAATTAATAAGAATCCCACATGATAACTACTGGATAAACTATAAAGACAGAAAGAGAAACCTTAAAACTCAATATGGCTTCATACAGAAAGCAATCAAACTACAAAAACAGTATAACCCAAATCAAAATCCAGAAAAACTTCCTCTTACCAGTATCACCTCTGGAAGATATAGATATTGCTTTTAACACAAATTTAATCAAACATGTTATAAAAAGTGAAATGACCCCAGATGAACTAAAACAAATCACATTGGAAACCATTCACAGTCTATATCCTGAACCACAATGCGTACATATCTATACAGATGGATCCAGAATGGAAATAGAAGACGGAGCTGGAATTTACTCAAAACTGTTTAGCTTCTATGTTGCAGTAGAGAAAAATTACACACACTTCGAGGGAGAAATTCAGGCAATAGAGTCACTAACACAACTCCTCTACAGAATAAATACATTTCAGAGAGCAGTTGTACTAAGTGATTCAACATCAGCTATACAAGCTATAACAACATATAACTCTCCAACCTCCAGAAAAATGTTGGAATTAAAATAGATCATAAGATTATTGACCAAACAAAATAAAATTCTCCAGCTTCAATGGATCCCCTCTCATTGCGGGATACATGGAAATGAAATGGCGGATCTTTTAGCACAAAAGGGCACCAAAATTTTACAGAAAACAAATCAATCCCTGCCCTACCATTCTGCAAAAATTATCATTAAAAGAAACTTTCAGAAAGAACTGATGGAGCACTTCAAATCACAAAGTAATGAGAAACCATGGGCAGCTATCTCGCAGAATAAAAACTTAATACCTGAACACCCAAGACATGAAGCAGTAGCAACATTCAGACTGTTAACAGGCCATGACTACCTGGCAGCACACCTCCATAAAATTGGAATCTTCAACTCTCCAAATTGTATCCTGTGCCAAGACAATAACACTACCATGAACAAAGATCATCTTGCTAGCTGCGAGGCTCTGAAGATGTCACCTACAAGAACTCTGGCAGGACTCTATTGGGAAGCAAGAAAGCAAATGGAACACATCCAAGCTACTACTACTACTAGTTATTAAGTAATGGTATTGTTTATTTTTTATTATTTCACTCACCTCATACTTCATAACTCCTTGCAAACCCAGGGTTTCTTCACATCATTTGTGACATTCTCAATGCTGTGTCACGTTCACAACTGACGTCCAGCGGCCTTCTCATAGTGTTATTTCCTATCTACATAACTTAAGTAATGGTATGTTCAAATCTGAAAACATTTCTTTAATGTACAAGCAGTAACCTGACAATAATGCAAGCACTGCCAAATTTGAATAAGCCAACAATGGACCTTGAGTAATTATATCATATTGATAAATATTATTATTCCCAATTTAATTACATAAACACATTTTTTTCTATTGGATTACATATTTATAACATGGATTTTTAACAAAATGTAACAAAACAAATACTGACAGTTTAAACAATGGTCATGAGCAATTTTAATTCACCCTCTTTACCCCTTCAAACTTTGTTTCAATCAATTCATTCAGTGAACGTGAAATGTATACCTTGGTCAGTTTATGTTTTACTAAAGTCTGAAGTAATTTTCATTGTCATTTGTTTTTTAATTTTCTACCTATTGTCATGCCAAAACCAAGTATGTCAGACTGTCAGCCACTCTTAAGAATGAGAATGCAGAAATACTCACCATGGTAGCTTTTTCTTAAAAGGTAAATTTTGCTTACAAATTAGTGACTATGATTAAAATGTTATGCATTTTAGTATATTAAAATTGATATCAATTGTACAAGCTAAAAGTTGACCATAAACTACTGGATATATCATTCTTATTGTGTTTAATATACTAATCTAGGATTAAGACTCAAATTTACATTTTTTTTAGAATAACACTGCCAATTTCCCAATAACATTGAAATCTTGAAATTTTAAAACAATTTTTTCCTAAAAATAAAACCAGACTCACGGATCTCTACTAATAAGAAATGAGCAACTGCAAATGATTGAATTTAATATTTATAGGAAAGACACTCATACTGATAATTACATAAAATCTTCAGGATTTAATCATGTTTCACATAAACATGTGATTTTCAACAGTCTATTACACAGATTAATAAATATTCCCCTTAATGTAGAGGATTTTGATAATGAATATAATCATATTGTACCATAGCTAATATAAATGGTTTTGAAGAAGACATAATAAAGAAGTAATTAAAGAAATTTAAACAAAAAAAGGTTACATGAATACACCACTCTACATCATAATTCCAAGAAAGATGAAAAATTCAAGTAATTTACTTATCCAGAAGTTCATAACAAATTTCAAAAGATTTTGAAAAAATTTAATATAACATTGGCTTCGATTAACAAATTCAACCTGGGTAATCTTCTGTTAATTAATAAAAAGTTAACACCCCAGACAATAAAAAATCTAGAATTTATCAAATTAATTGCAAAGATTGCAATAAAGCTATATATAGGAAAAACAAAAAGGAACTTAGACACTTGGGAAAAAAAAAACACTTTAGAACATAAAAAATGGTAAAATTAAAATGAAAATCAGCAATAGCAACATATAGTTTTATTAGAGAATCACAGAATTGAAAAAAGAAGCAAAACTTTTAAACATCTATCTAAACTCAAATGTTAATTCCTGTAAAAGTTAAATCTATCTAAACCTTTGGAATTAACAGTTTGGGAAAAGATATACATTAAAAAAAAACCATACAAGAACCACGAACTTCGAGGTTCCAGACAAACCAAGTTTGATTACAAAGTTCTTCAAAAGTACACCAAATGGCAGTCGTGTGTTAAAAAAAAAAGATGTATGAGGTAAGAAGAATTGACGATTCATTTGATTCTTATTAAGAAAACCTCATAATGTAAAAATTCCCAAATTTGTTATATTAAAATTTACTTACCTCAAAATCTGTGTAAGTTGTTACAATAGAAGAAGCAACTACTTCTGGCCTTGGCATTGCTCGCATCTCATTTCCGGGAAACTGGAAAACATTAAAAACAATTAGCAATAAATAACTAAATAAATGGGTCTGGTGGTAGAGTTCAAGGTTTGTATTAAAACAGTCAATGTTTTAAATCTTGGTATCAGTAAACCAATGGCTCAAAAGTAAAAATTGACAACATTAACTTAGAAGGAACGGAACAACGGTCGTGAAAATACTGAAGATGGAGAATAATTTCGAGACCGGTTAAAAACAAGACAAAATATTGGTAATGAAATGCCAGATGAACTTGCAAACATCAAGATTTTAAAGATCATAGTGTTAATATTTGATGGAAAGTAAGTTGTTTATGCTATAAAAAGGTAGAGCGCTAGTGTGTAAAACCAGAGGTCTCGGGTTTATATCCCAGTTCAGGTATAAATTTTTTCTCTTCAAATTTGTCCCTCAGTGCGAGTGATAAATTAAAAATAAAAACATTGAAAATATAATATTTAATTTTAGGAAGTTATATTTTGAGGTTATTTTAATTATATTATTTTTGGTCCAGACCAAAAATAATATAATTGAAAATATAAATCGTATTGTAATTTTATAATAAAAAATATAAGCTTAACTGGCCATAATAGTGGCAAAAATCACATTAAAATGTCTTCTTGAATAAGAAACCACCAGATGGCATAGGGAACAAATGTTCTCTGCCTTCTAGCATTTGGGGATTGTATAACAAAGAGAAAAATTTCCTTAATGAATGAGTTGGAGAAAATGCTTTAACATCTCACCTCATAAAGTTGCATGTCTTCACGATACTGGTTTCAAAAGTATAGTATTACTTCCATCTTCAATCAAATTCCAACAGTCAAAATTTCGCAATTAACATAATTTTCTCAACTGCCATCTGGTGTCATTTTAAAGAACTTGAAGATAAAATTATTCTCGTCTTATTTGGAATATTTGGAGAAACCTTTGGAATTGACAATTTGGGAAAAGAGATATACATTCAGAAGAATAAATATAAAGCAATGGATTTTGATAGTTTTGAAACATTTGGAGAACCTTTGGAATTTACAGTTTGGGAAAAGATATACATTCAGAAGAATAAATATAAAGCAATGAATTTTGATATCCCCGACGAGAATAATTTGATCTCCAAGTTCATAAAATCTACACCAGATGGCAGTTCAGAAGATGATGTTAACGGCAAAATTCTGACAGTTGGAATTTGACTGAAGATGGAAGTAATACTATACTTTTGAAACTGGTATGGTGAATACACGTAACTATATGAGGTGAGATGTTAAAGCATTTTCTCCAACTCATTCATTAATGTAAATACCTCATAGTGTTTCCTCCCACTGTAATTTTAATTAAATTAAGAAAAACGACGCCTGGATGGCTCAAAGGTAGAGTGTCGGTGCATAAAACAAGAGGTCTCAGGTTCAAACCCAGTTCAGACGTAATTTTTTCTCTTCAAATATTAATTTCTTCTATAAAATTGTAATAAATGAATATTAAACATTGGAAGACAAAATGTTATTTATTATTTAGACTGCATAAAAAATAGTTCAAAAATGGAATTGATTAGTTTATTAATTGTTCTTAGCAGCAATAACAAAGAAAGTTCGATCGGGGAACTTTGTGAGCGCTCGCAAAAGCCGTATTCACATCAACACGTTTTCGATAATTGTACTGAGTTGTTTGCTGTTAATGCAGTGCACACTCAAGCAACATTAAAGAGAGAGTTGGGCTTAGTGTGTTTCCATGGTCGAGAGGTTTAATAGACATCGTCTGCATTCGTAACCTCATGGGTTCGATTCCCGTTCTACCTTTATTTTAACGGAATGTTAGAATAGCATTTTGCCTGTAATGTAGTTTCATATTTAATTTTACATTTGAGTTTTATGGCTTTAATGCACACACAAAAACATAAATTAAACCTTCTTCTAATAAGTAAATGAGGAAAGAAAATAATATCTCCTAAAATGAAAACTTTAACAAAAAACAAATCAATATCGGGTGCATGAATCCTCAGCATCTATTAACACCCTCAATCTGCGGGGCATTGATGCAATCAAATTTCTACAGGCACGTGGACGATCGGCTAGAGCATCCCAGGCATCTTGAATTTGTGCCCATAAGCCATCTTTCGTCTTTTGTGCATCTGCAGGCCAATTAGAGTTCATCTCTATTTTTATCTTAGCCCACACATTTTCGATTGGACTCAAATCTGGTGAACAGCGAAATTTGATTTGCCTTCTCCTTTAACGATAAAATCAAATTTTGCTAAACACATTTCAGAAAGCGGCCACAGTTTCAACAATATCGATAATACAATGTCAATTATACACAGAGAAAATAACACACATAAAATTAACATTTTAGAAAAAATCAAAATTATCAAGAAGGCCAAGAATACAAACATTCTCAACAAAAAATATGCCTAATGAGCAAAACCCTCTATTAGACATACAGTTAATTCAATACTACAACAACTCCAGAAGATGAAGCATGCATCGAAAGGCCTAGAGTGAAATCAACGAAAATTTTAAATAGTTGAGGATGACGATGGTATACAAGGTAAAAAAAAAATAATTTAACATTGTTATAACCTCAATGGTATAAAAAACAATTATGAACTTAAAAAGTATAGATTAATTCAAATGTTGAAATAAAATGTATTTAATTTACAAAACGTTTTAATACAAATATCACAAAAAAAACTGCGTAATTGAAGACGTGAACCTGCGATCTACATTAACAGAAACAGTGACCGCATGCTTTACCGCTGAGCTATCAGGACACGTAGGAGAGTCTTCAGTTCATGCTACATAACACAGTAGTTCAGGGACTGCACAATTATGACTAGTTTCCTAGTTTGAACCCAGCGCTGTGCCGAGTATGACTTAGAAGAAATGTGTGTTCAAGAGATGACTTTTTTTTTTATCGAAAGGAGTACATTTGTGAATAATGAAACGACATCAAAGGAAACTAATCTATCTGTAGGTGCGATTTCCACAATTTCTAATTTCTTAACTAATTCTAGTGAATTTTCAATCTATAGACTTTCAAAATTATTAATTCTTTTAAATTCATTATTCAGCCATTTTGAAATTTTGTAGGTTAGTGATCCAATATTGTTAATTATTGGCCTCCTTTTGTTTCCAGGTTTGTGAATTTTGGGAAGTCCATGAATATTAGGGGTTTTTTTTGGTTGTCACTTTTGATTGAATTTTTTTCCTCGGTTAGAATTTTAACATTTTTAAGACAGTTTTCTACTTTTTTTAATGGTTTTGGGTAGGGGATCATTCTTAATTTTTTCATACTCTTCTTCTTTCAAAAGTTCTTCCATTCTGTTTTTATAATCTTCTTTGTCTAGAATTAAGATTTGCTTACCCTTAACTGATTTTGTATATATATATATCACATTTTTGTTATTTATTTCTTTGAGTGTTTTTAAATGTTTCTTACAAACTGGGTTTTTATTTGTGTTCTTTATTTCATCCAAAATTTCTTCACATTTTTTTCTTCTGTAACTAATCTTCTATTGAATTTTGATGTCCACTATGTATTCTTCTATTCTGTTGGAATAATCTATTGCTGTTTTTAGACCCTTTTCTAACAATTTTGTCTCTTCAAGGTTAAAGGTTGCTTTTGAAAATGTTTAACATAATTTCTGGTGGATTCTGATTTTTCTTCATTTCTGGATTTTTTCTGAGGTTTGATTATATTTGGTATATTCTTCCTTTCCCTTTCCTATAGTTTATTTAACAAATTATTTATCCTTTTCTTTTGCTTCTCAATTTTCTTTTTCATGGTTAGGTTCAAATAAGTGAAAAAAATATTTTCTAGGTTCTCCCAAATGATGTTTCCTAATGTTCAAGAACAAATCAACATTAATGTTGAGGTAAGATGATCAGACTAAAAATAATTGAGTGATGATAAATTAAACCTCATATTTACTCCTATAAAAGTTCAAAATATGAGTCTAAATATCCTAACTCATAACAACTAAAAAAAAACCTTACAGTATTACTTCCTTTAAATATTACATAAGATCCATGAATTTTTTAATTCCCAGTGAACAAGACTGGATCGCAAGAATCATCAAATCAACACCAGATGGCAACTTTATAGATGAATATTCAATCAAAAATCCTGTATCCAGGAATGGAAAATGTTAATTTAAATAAAAACATCGAACATTCCAGTAGTTGATGTCATGGTTGAGTATGAGAGGGAAGTCTCTTGAAAACTACAGTTTCCATTTTTAATTTTGTTGAATTGTTTTTTGACTCACCTCATACTTCTTAACTCCCTTACAAATCTGGATTTGTTCACTGTATTTGTGACAATCTCAATGCTGTATCACGTTCACAACTGACGTCCAATGGTCTTCTCTTCTGCAGACTGACCTCCGCACCATCTGATGGCTGACCGACAAACTTCCAAATCAATCCCCTCTCCTTATCACCGGGTATTTCAAAATTCATAGTTGTGTTTTTATTCTTGCATATGTAAATTTTTTCCCAAATTGTGAGTTCCTTCGGTTTTTCTAATTGTTTAAGTAATTTTGTTTTGATTTCTACTCTATATTTTTCTGACCAGGCATGTGCAGCTATTGCAGATTTTTCTGTTTCTCCATTTTTAACATTTCTGAGGTGTTCCTTTAATCTTGTATTTAAATTCCTTTTTGTTTTTCCTATGTATATCTTTTCACAATCTTTACAATTAATTTGATAAATTCCTGATTTTTTGCAGTCTTCAATCTTTCATTTTTGTTGGTTTTTATTAAATTACCTAAACTGTAATCATTTTTCGGTGTTAATTTAATGTTGAATTTGTTGAAGATTTTTTTAAACTTGTCAAATACAAAATGAACGTATGTAAATTTCTTGAATTTTTTTACCAATTTCTTTATCTGTGTGAAGAGTACTTTCATTAATCATTTTTTGTTCTCTGAATTTATTTATTTTCTTGTGTATCATCTTTTCTTGAAATCCATTATCCTTTGCAATTTTTATGATTGTGTTTTTTTCTTTATTTTAATTTTCTTTGCTCGTGGAAACGTTCACAAATCTGCGTTGTTAAACTATTAAATGGTTATATCCTGTAGCTTTATATAATTATCAATGTGAGTTTCTTTTCTGTAGATTCCAAATTCTATTTTCTTTTTTTCTTCATTCCTGATCAATTTAAGGTCTAAAAATGGTATTTTCATGATTATTTTCTACTTCCATTGTAAATTTGATTGTTTTATTTGAATATTTAATAGTTTAATGGCACCTTCTAATTGTTTCTGTTTTACTATGCTATGATATCATCTACATATCTACTCCAAATTTAAACATCAGAGGTATGCTTTGGTTACTTGACATTCAAAGTTACCCATAAACATATTTGCTAAGAATGGTGATAATGGATTTCCCATTGCAAGTCCTGATCTTTGCCTGAAGTACTTTCCTCTAAAGGTGAAGAACATTTGATTTAAGCATAATTTTGTTAATTTTATGTATTCTTTAACGCTATCATCATCTACTTTGTTTTCTTTCAACCATTTTTCTAAAATTTTCAAAGTTATGTCCATCGAGATGTTTGTGAACAATGAAATGACATCAGATGAGACCAATCTTTCGAATGGTTCTATTTCTACATTTTCTAATTTTTCCACTAGTTGGTAAGAATTTTCTACTGCTAAATTTTCAAATTTTTTCATACCTTTAAATTTATTGCTTAATCATTTTGATATATTATATGTCAGTGAGTTGATATTGTTGATAATTGGTCTCATTTTCTTTCCGCCTTTATGGATTTTAGGAAGGCCATGAATGTTGGTATGGTTTCTGGGATTTGGTATTTTTAATTAAACTTCTCCTTTTGTATCATAATTTTTTTAATTTATTTCAGACTGGTTTCAACTTGACGATTTTATTATTAATTTAACACTTCTCATTGAAGGATAAATTATATTTGAAGAGAAAAATTTTCGCCTAGACCGAGGCTCGAACCCAGGACCCTTGACTTTCCGAGCCAAGTGCTCTACCAACTGAGCTACCGAGGCGAGTTGCGATCTAGAAGCAAATTTTTCTCTTATATACGTTGCAATTCCCTCGTGCCAAATGCTTGAAACCATAGCTTCTATCTTTGCAAATGGCGGCTTCTTAGTTAAGAAGACATTTATTGGGAATTTCACACTACTTTATAAAGCCAGTAGGGCTTCTATTGACGATTTTATTATTAATTTAACACTTCTCATTGAAGGATAAATTATATTTGAAGAGAAAAATTTTCGCCTAGACTGAGACTCAAACCCTGGACCCTTGGCTCTCATCTAGGCGAAAATTTTTCTCTTCAAATATGGTTTCAACTTCCTTAATTGTTTTTGCAAGGGGATTTGTTTTTATTTCTTCATATTCTTCTCCCTTCAATAAATTCTCCATCCTGTAGCGTAGTGGTTAAGGCACTGCGCTACAAGTCGGAAGGTCGAGGGTTCAAGTCCCGGTGGAGTCAGGATTTTTAAACTGACCAAAACCTTCTGGCAGCACTATGGCCCTGGGGTCGACTCAGCCTCTAACGGAAATGAGTACCAGATGCTTGTTCTGGGGTAAAGGCGGCCGTCATGCAGGGCTGACAACCCGGCTGTCATCATGTGCCGATTGTCTAGAAAAAAGCGGGAGCCTTAACCTCCTACTACCCCAAGGGCCTCCCGAGGCCTGTAGTGGGATTACTTTACTTTACTTATCATTGTAAACTTCTTTATCCAAAATTACTAAATTATTCCCTTTGTCTGATTTCGAAAAAACAACATTTTTATTGTTTTTTTTTTTACTTTCATCATATTTGTTTTGCATTGGTTTGCTATATTTGTGTTTTTAATTTTTCCAATAACTTCCCCACATTCTTTTCTGATTATTGTTTGTTCTTCATAATTCATGTCATCAATAGCAATTTCAACATCAGCTATGTAATATTCTAAATTGTTAGAGAAACTAATGCATGTTTTCAATCTCTTGTCCAAAATAGATATTTTCTCTTTTGTAAAGTTTTCCGATGATAGGTTAATTACATTCTTCTCAGTTTCTTTATCCCCCCCCAAATTAGTGGTTTTATTTTTTGTATTTTTATTGTTATTCTCTATTTAATTCCAGTTTTAAATGAATTATTTTTTTTGTACATCTATTTTCTTCTTCATGTTGAGGTTAAGTTGGTTATAGAAGTTTTTTTCCAAGTTATCCCAAACTGTTTGGCCTAAAATGTTGGTTAATTTTAAATGTAAGAAGTACAGTTCAACATCTATTTTGCTTATTGTTGTATAATGTTTAATTTTTTTTCCAAATTAAGAGTTTTCTTTTCTAAAATTTTTTTGATGTTGGTTATTGTTGTTTTTTAACCATTTTCCGGACAAATTTTGGGGTGATATCCTTTTCTAAACATTTTTTGATGAATTTGATATCTGCAGCTCTTTTGTTTCTGAGGTCTTTTAATTTCAAGTATCTTAATTTCCATCTTAGTTTCCGAAAAATCTTCGTTAAAATGTTGGATTTTTGAAGCTGCCATCTTATTTCAGTTGTTTTCGTTATTCTTGTTTTTCTATGACCCTTTAGTATTTGATAAGTTTCAAAAAATCTTCAACAAATTCAACATTAAATTAGCACCGAAAAATGATTACAGTTTAGGTAATTTAATAAAAACCAACAAAAATGAAAAGATTGAAGACTGCAAAAAATCAGGAATTTATCAAATTAATTGTAAAGATTGTGAAAAGATATACATAGGAAAAACAAAAAGGAATTTAAATACAAGATTAAAGGAACACCTCAGAAATGTTAAAAATGGAGAAACAGAAAAATCTGCAATAGCTGCACATGCCAGGTCAGAAAAATATAGAATAGAAACCAAAACAAAATTACTTAAACAATTAGAAAAACCGAAGGAACTCACAATTTGGGAAAAAGTTTACATATGCAAGAATAAAAACTTAACTATGAATTTTGAAATACCCGGTGATAAGGAGAGGGGATTGATTTGGAAGTTTGTCGGTCAGCCATCAGATAGCGCGGAGGTCAGTCTGCAGAAGAGGAGACCGTTGGTCGTCAGTTGTGAACATGATACAGCATTGACAATGTCACAAATACAGTGAAGAAATCTGGATCTGCGAGGGAGTTAAGAAGTATGAGGTGAGTCAAGAAACAACTCAACAAAATTAAAATAAACCTCATAGTGTTATTTCCTACCTACATAACTTAATACAGTTTCCATGTTTGAAAAACATGAAGTATGAAAATAAGAATCGAATATGATTTATGTCACATAGATGCAACGAAACTATACTCTGCAGAATATAAAAAAAAATGAGGCGAGTCAAAAAATTAACTCATAATTAATAAGAATCGACTCATTCATAATTAATCTTCTTCTTCACTTCTTGGTTTAAGCATTTGTTGCCGGTTCCATCTTCACTAATAGACCATCTCTTCCGAGGACGTCTGACATCTCTTCTTCCTCTCGGAAAATAATGTAAGATTTTATTTGGTAATCTACTTTCTTCCATTCTTTCTACATGTTCTAGGACTCGGATGGACTCATAATTAACCTTTCATGCTAAATTTATATTTGTAAAATATTCAATATAGTAGTCATTAAAATGTTACACTTTTTGTCCCATTTTGAATTGCCCTGTACATAAAAAAGTCTCATACACTGATAAGATAATCTTTTTTAATAGCCCTGTAATTTCCGTTTGGATTCAATGTCAAAATTTTTACTTACCAATCTTTGATTTACATTGTGCTGTCTTTCAGCTTCTATTTTGGCTTCTTGATCGTACCTTGATTTGATGCATATGAATTCTCAATTTACGTTTAGAGCAAGATGGTATCTGTGATCCAAGTTTTGCTTCTGCTTCTAGTAACTTATTTCTCTCCATCTTCTGCACAAACCAATAAGAATCCATCAATTAGAATGGATTCACCATCATCATATACTAAATTGGACAAAAAATTGGTCCCAATTTTAACTGTAAAAATTCAGGGGGTGGCCTTATATTTTCTACCTCAGTGTTAAAAAATATGCTCATTTGCAACAATATACTTAACATCTCTAAGCAAAACAAGCAATGATCAATTAAGTAAATCAACTGAACTTATATAGGAAAAAATCATTATGAGGTTTTTCTTCCATGGCGCAACAGGCTTAGAAGGCCCTTAGCCTACCAGCCGGCTGCTGGCCTCACATCCACATGTGTCAATCACAGAGTTAGATGATCATCTAGCCAGTGTAGGGGTGACATGTGATCAGCATGTCAAGTCCCCCAGCAGTTATAGCTGGTTTTCTCAACCTGGACCCACTACTTATTGTAGCTAACCAAATGCCTCACGATGCTGGGTGGACACCGGTCCCATACTGGCCAAATACCATGAGAAAATTTCTTCCCCGATGGAGACTCGAACCAGCACAAGTCCCGTAGCTCTGCGCCAAGGCTTCCTGCCTTAACCACTCGGCTATGGCGCATGATATGAGGGTTAATTTAAGAATTAATTTAGTTGATGTTTTTTATTATTTAATTAACACTTCTCACTGAAGGATAAATTATATTTGAAGAGACAAATTCTCGCCTAAAAAATTTAATTAGTGTTTAATACCCTCACCTCATATCCAGTCTTCTAATTAAACTGGTTCAAAGCTTGGGCAGCTTCAATCTTCAGTAATTCTTGTCGACTGATGTTTATATCGATCAGGGGAATTGCTTCTTCCTCCCTCTGTTGGTGAACTGATGAACCTCCGGATCAATCAAAATCTGCGAGGGAGGAAGAAGCAGTTCTGAACAATATAACTCCAGTCCACAAGAATTACTGAAGATGAAGCTGCCCAAGCTTTGAAACCAATTTAATTAGAAGGCTGGATATGAGGTGAGGTATTAAACACTTTATTTAATCTTAAGTAAATCAATATTATACAACTATAGCTATTACCATGATTAAAAAATAAATTAATATACAGAGCTTAAACTATACATAAAGGTGAAAGTTTGGTGTTTCATTTCCTGGTTCAGGCAAACATTTTTCTTTTTACCGCTGATTACAGTAACTGGCAGTATTCATTGGGGTTAACATTGTTAAGATTGGAATATATTGTAATTTCACTTTATTGGGTTTTACATTAAATATATGTAGGTAGATATGGTAAATCAAATGTTTCTTACTTCTCCTCATACAAATCTTCTAAGTAGATCGCGATTTTGAGACCATAAGTCTCATCTTCAGTACTTTTGTGGTGACTGATGTTATGTCGATCGGAAGAAACTCTTCTTCTTCTTCCCTCTGTTGGTGGACCAATGAACCTCTGGATCAGGTCATAATTTGGGGGAATTTCGAAGTCCATAAGTTATAAGAACTGAAGATGAGACCGTTATGGTCTCGAAATCGCGATCTACTTAGAAGATTTGTATGAGGAGAGGTAAGAAACATTTGATTTTACCATAAATTAAATCTCATAGTGTAAAAGTTAAATATATGTAGGTAGATTTTATATATTTATTTAATAATTGTGAATTATATTTTAGAGTAGTATTTTTGATTTCTAGCGAATTCCGAAGGAATGAAGCTATTGAACTTGTTCTCATGAAATTATTTACAGATGAATTATCAACACATCCTAAAAGATATCAACAAATATGAGGTAAGACGATAAAAGACTCAACTATTATATAAGAAGAATCCTTATAACGTTACTTCCTATTGTTATATCATATATTAGTGTTTGCATAATCAAGGAATACCCTCCATGATATCTTACCTTGTCATGGTTTGCATGCTTATTAATGATCCCTAGAGCTATGTCAGCGGTAACTTTGCTACTGAAAGTGTTACCCATGCCAGACAGGATGAAGGTGATAAGCCAGACAGAAAAAGTACCTTGGTCCAAAGATTGTGACTATCTTTCACCATAAAAACTACAACCGTCAAGAAACATGGATGTGTGTGTGTGTCCATTAATGCTCTAGTCGCTACATTTGTGTTTCATTGAAACCAAACTCGACATATAATAATTGCCCAATGCAGATATGGGTTCCACTGGGATAAAGTTTTCCAGAGGTATAATAATCCCCCATTCTGGATGGGCACTACTTCAGGAAATTGATGCCAAATGGTCAACAAGGACATATTCCTCGGAACATGGAATGTTAAGACTTTATATAATAGCAGGGCCACTAGAGATATTAATGTGGGAATTACATAAATCACTCTGGAAATAGAACTGTTATTCTCCCAGTTACAGTTTATGGATGCAAAACATGGACTCTTACTTTAAGGGAGGAAAAAAAGATTACAGCATTTCAGAATAAAGTTCTTAGGAAAATTCTGTGACCAAAGAGATATGAACATACAGGTGAAAGGAGCGAAACTACATCACAATGAACTACATGGTCTTTATAGGAAGCCAGATATAATAAGACAGTTAAGTCTCGTAAACTGTGATGGGCAGGACATGTGGCACGAATGAGGAATGAAAGAGGTGCATGGTAGCTTCTTGTAGGAAAACCAGAAGGAAAACACCCAGTTGGTAGACCAAGAATGAGATGGGAGAATAACATTAACCATGATTTGAGGGAAGTAGATTATACAGGGGATGATTGGAACACATTAGCTCAGGATAGACATGTATGGAGAACTTATGTCTGCACAGCCATGAACCTACGGGTTAGATAGAAACAGTGAGTTAGTGAGAGAGTTTATAATCAACAAATAATCAAATTCTTTTTGAATAGTTGCGGGAAAAAAAATCAAAATAGGTTAAAGACACACACATATCAGACTTTAATATCTATCTCAGTAAAAACATTTTGTGCATTGTCACGTTTTTTGCCCACACCCTTCAACTGTCAAGACCCTCTTGTATGATAATCAAAGAAAATGAATTACTTACCTTAACCATCTTTCGATTTTCCTTCCTATTATTAAATTCGTTCCATTGTTTTTCAATTATGTCAGACACAGGTTCCCCATAAATCTTAATTGGTTCTCCATTCTCTTCTTCGTACGCAGTACTTACTTACTTAATTTCTTCTCAACTTTGGGTAATTCCTGTAATAAAATTCAAAGAACTCAAGTAATTGATATTCCTACAAAGTAACACTTGAAGTTTAATAAAATTTATAATGGGAAATAATACTTACTTACTCACTGGCACTATCAAACCCATAGGTTCATGGCCACGCAGACGAACTCTCCATACATTCCTATCCTGAGCTAATGCTTTCCAATCATTCCCTGTATAAACTACTTCCCTCAAATCATAGTTAATGTTGTTCTCCCACCTCATTCTTGGTCTACCAACTGGGCGTTTTCCCTCTGGCTTTCCTACAAGAAGCTTCCATGCATGTATTTCATTCCCCATACGCGCAACAAGTCCTGCCCATCGCAGTCTACGAGAGGGAAATAATACTACGAGGCAAATTATCAATATTATTTAACCGAATTGGAAATTTTTTACACCTCATATTATAAAAATATGAATTTGTCACCTTACTATTTTTGTAGGTTACTGCCTCCAACATCAGCTACACTCCGACTGTTGATATTGAATCATTATCAGCATTCCTCTTGCCACCTGGTGCAGATTGAATGAACTTCAAGATCAAATCTTGCTTACTGGCAACTTCAAAATTCATGGATATTCTTCTGAATGTATATCTATTAAACCTCACAATTTATTGGGAAAATATTTCTGCTATTGCATAATGCTTAATAAGATACATGCAAATGGCAGCTTTTAATAGGAATTTTAATATTACTTTATAAAGCCAGTAGAATTTCTTTCGATATTCTTATTATAAACTTAACATTTCTCACTGAGTGGGGTTTAAACCCAGAAACTTTAGCTTTATATGCTAATGCTCTTGCCACTGAACTATCCTAGACCTCCAATCTAAATTCAAATTTTTCTCTCATACATTTCAAGTCCATTTCACATTTAGGAATGCCTATGGAGCTAACAGTCTGGGAAACAATATACATTCAGGAGAACAAATACAGATCCATAAATTTTAAAGTTCCCAGAAAGGAAGATTTGATCTTGAAATTTATTCAAACCACACCAGGCGGCAGGTGGAATGCTGGTAATAACTCAATTTCAAACAGTCATTGTACAGCTGATGATGGAGGAGATAGCCTTTGAAACAAGTAAGATTAAAAATTAATATTTTTATGAGGTGAGGTAAAACTTTCTGATTCAATTATATAACATTATGAAATTTTATTTAACAATCAAGAAATTAATCATATTTTATACATCATTAAATTAATATTGGGAAGCTAAAGCTATTACTATGATAGAAATAAGTAAATTAATAAACACAATTAAATTATTGTAAATCAATGGTAAAGAGAAAAAATTTTGCCTGAACCGGGAATCGAACCCCGAACCTTTAGCTTTCCGTGCTAATGCTCAGACCACTGAGCTAATCCAGGCTTCATTCCCACCCAAGCAAGAATCCTTCCTTTACCTTTACTCTACTGGCCCCACATTCAATTGGGTTCAGGCAAAATTTTTTCTCTTTACCATTGATTTACAATAATTTAATTGTGTTTATTAATTTACTTATTTCTATCATAGTAATAGCTTTAGCTTCCCAATATTAATTTAATAAATAATGCTATAGCTGTGTGGAGTCCCTTCATGTCTTCTTCAGGTAGAAGCCATTCATTGTGTATTTGTGAATGATGATTCATTGCAATTGAATGTGGGGCCAGTAGAGTAAAGGTAAAGGAAGGATTCTTGCTTGGATGGGAATGAAGCCTGGATTAGCTCAGTGGTCTGAGCATTAGCACGGAAAGCTAAAGGTTCGGGGTTCGATTCCCGGTTCAGGCAAAAGTTTTTCTCTTTACCATTGATTTACAATAATTTAATTGTGTTTTATACATCACCTCATTTTATATCCTACTAGTGCTGATAAGCACTAGTTTCAGGAACTTTAATGACAGATGCTAGTTGACAATAAGGAAGAAGTTCCTTAAAACTAGTACTGGAAAGGATATGAGGTGAGATGTAAAATCTGATTAATTTACTGGAAGATTAACTTAAAGTGTTCCAGCAATATTTTACGAGTTTACAATAGAAATGTGGGTGTGTGCATTCCAATGACACCAGAATTATACTTTCCATTATTCTTGTAATATTTAACAATGCTCTTTAACAGTTAAGATCATCAATAATTAAGACATTTTGTCTGTACATTCTTACCTCTTATGGTTGATTTTGTCGAACATATGTTTCAAGGCTTCTGAGCCCATTGTCAGCGATTACAAACTGAATTTTCTCAAGTTATCGGCCCTGATTCTTGATTCCTGCTCTCTCTCTGCCTCTGGACCAATGAATTTACTAATGAGGTTCCTTTCACCAGGAATTTCAAAATTCATAATTATTTCCTAGTTCTTCTGTATGTAGATTTTTTCCCATATGGTGAGTTCATTTTTTGTTTTCTAACTGTTTTAATAATTTTGTATTTACATCTATTTTGTATTTTTCTGAACAAACTGCAGTGGCTGTTCACATTTGGTCAAAAAAACACAAAATTATTAAAACAGAAAACAAAAATGAACTCACCATATGGGGAAAAATCTACATACAGAAGAACAAGGAAAGAATTATGAATTTTGAAATTCCTGGAGAAAGAAACCTCATTATTAAATTCATTGGACCAGAGGCAGAGAGAGCAGGAATCAAGAATCAGGGCCAACAACATGAGAAAATTCAGTCTGTAATCGCTGACAATGAGGCTCAGAGGCCTTGAAACATATGTTCGACAAAAACAGCCATAAGAGGTAAGAATGTACAAACAAAATGTCTTAATTATTAAACAAACCTCTTAATGTTACTTCCTAATATATTTTAAAGTAAGATAATTAATTCAAAGTTAAAATTGGGAAACACATTATGAGGTTCTTAATTAATAAATTAATGAGTCATTTTAACATCTTACCTCATATTTCATGTTTTATCAAACACGGTAACTATAGTTTTCAAATGATCTTGTCATGACAAGATCATTTGAAAACTATAGTTACCGTGTTTGATAAAAGATAATTAATGTTGAAATTCAAATCTATGCATAGAAGAGTCATCAAACTACAATCAGAGGCTGAGATTGTTTCAAGCAAAAGTAAATCTCTGGCAAATTTGAATCCTAATATTAATGATCCGAGTAATTAATGCAGTATTATATTATATGGATCAGAGACATGGACAATTAAAAGGTACCAAGCTAACAAGTTATTAGCAACAGAGATGGGAAGATCATCACAGAAGTAAGATCTTAAAAAAATAATAAATAAAAAAAAAAAATATAATAATAATAATAATAATAATAATAATAATAATAATAATATTAATAATACAGAAATGTTGAAATTAGGAAAATTATGAAAATTGAAAGAAATGTGTTACAAAAAATTGAAGAAAGGCTTATTAAGATGATATGGACATCTCAAGAGGATGACATCTGATAGAATCCTTAAGATCTTTGAGTGGAGAAATAGATAGGAAAAGAAGAAACGGAAGACCTAAAGAAGTTGGTTGGATGGTGTGAGAAGTATGAGTGAACTGGGACAGATAAGGATAATAATATTTGAAGAGAAAATTATACGCTCAGACTGAGACAGTCTGAGGATATGATTTTTCTCTTCAAATATGATTTATCGATCATTGAAATGTATGACATGAATAATAAAAACATAGAAACATAAACGCTCAGACTGGGGTTTGAACCCAGGACCTCTTGCTTTCTATGCGAATGCTCTACCGACTGAGCTATCTGAACTCCAATCTAAATGCAAATTTTTCTCTTATATACAATGTGTCCACCGCTGTGGTCTCGAGGTAGCGTGCTGCCTTGTCACGCAGCGTGCCCGGGTTCGATCCCCGGTCGGGGCAGTTTTTCTGGATGAGGTTTTTATTGGGGTTTTTCCTCACCTGTAAGACAAATGTCAGGAAAACTTTAAGGCCCAAACGGTCCCCGAAATCATATGGCCATCATCTTCCTTATCATTATCATCATCATCCTTCACCGGTGTGGAAAGCAACGAAGCTACCACACCTACAATTCCCTAGTAAAGCTGCAAGCATAGCATGAAAATGCTATGATTGCAGTGAAGGACCTGCCTTCGGGCAGAATTACTATGGATGGATGGATGGATGGATGGATATACAATGTTAATTCCCAAGTGCCAAATGCTACAAAACCGTTGCTTCGATTTTGCAAATGGCAGCTTCTTTATTAAGAAGACCTTTTATTTGGAATTTTACATTACAATATAAAGCCATTACGATGAATGATAAATAAGTTTGACTTTGGCCTGTATTCACATTACCTCATAAATTAATTGTTCTTTTAAGATGCGTTTCAAAATACTTAGTTTGACCCAGTTGGTTACAGCTATGAGGTAAGATGAATAGAGACCGAACTTATTTATTAAGTAGAACCTCATAGGAAAAAAAATCACTATGAGGTTTAATTTAATCTTAATAATTTAGAACCTCATAATGTTACTTCCAAATATATTTACATAACAGATAAGGGTGTTCAAGACCGCCACAATTGGAGAAGGCAAATTTATTGAGGGTGATGGAAAACCACTATACTGTGGATGAATTCCAAAATAAAAGTAATTAAGTGCTATAACCTATTCCACAGTGTTTGACAGGGAAAGTAAACAAAGTTCCAACAATTTTTTCCTCATTAATCACATCCATTATTTTTCGCTACTTATAGTCCTAAAATCATTTACCCTTAAATATTCATTAGTTTAATATTATTGGTCCACTGCTGTGGTCTCGAGGTAGCATGCTGCCTTGTCATGCAGCGGGCCCGGGTTCAATTCCCGGTAGGGACAGGCTCCTGGGTGAGGTTTTTTCGGGGTTTTTCCTCATCTATAAGACAAATGTCAGGAAGCTTAGGGCCCAACAGTCCCTGAAAATCATTCGACCGTTATCATTATCATCATCATCATCATCATCCTTCACCGGTGTGGAAGGCAATGGGAAGCTACCACACCTATAATTCCCTAGTAAAGCTGCAAAGCATAGCAAAATTACTATGGATGGAATATTATTGTTGGTAAAAGAACATACCTTTTATTCTTCTAAGGGTTTAATGCCAACAATGTGCACATCTTAATGGTTTCCAATATCAACAGAAATGTTTCCGCCATTGCTATCATTATTGTTTTATTTCAACACCCCAGCGTTCTGCTTGCAAAGCATATAGAACACATTTAAAATAAAAACTTTCTCACCACTCTGCAAAGGTTCTCCTTTTTTAAGTCTCTGAACTTCTCTAATTTCTTGTGCCTTAACTTAATTTACAACAGAGAGCACTATAGGTTTACTAAATTAATATAATTGAATATCCTATCCTCCACTGATGGAATAAGATTATATACCACTATCACATGTACTAAATTGAATTCTAAAGTTAATTTATATTATTAATCAAACTTATAAATCTGAATGCTCACTTACACACATGCTTTAGATCAGAGATTTCCAAACATTTTGTCTCGTAGATCCTGAGCCAATTTTTTCTCTTTTGGGTAGACTTTCTATTAAATTATTTTTAGTCTGATCATCTTACCTCAATATTAATGTTGATTTGTTCTTGAACACGTTTCGATTATATCATAATCATCATCAGCATCTTGCCCAGACTGGTTAGATTTATGTTGCACACCCTGGATGTCGATGTCAACTCCATCCTGTGGTTGGCCAAAAAAAACCTGTTTTTGAAATACCGATGGAGCATAACCTTGTTTGGAGGTTATTTGGCCAACCACAGGATGGAGCTGACATCGACATCCAGGATGTGCAACATAAATCTAACCAGTCTGGGCAAGATGCTGATGATGATTATGATATAATCGAAACATGTTCAAGAACAAATCAACATTAACATTGAGGTAAGATGATCAGACTAAAAATAATTTAATTAAAATAACCTCAAAATATCACTTACTAAAATAAAATATTAATTACACAACTTTCTATTATTGATTTTTACAGATCCATCAACATCAAATTAGTTTTTGACAGCTTATACAGTGCTTATCACTTCTGTTCGCTAATATGGACCCCTTGCAGGTTAGAATCGACCCCTGAAGGTCAATATAGACCACTTTGAGAATGACTGTTCTAGACTAACTTTTTGCAACATAATGGATTGAAAATGTATAGTATGAGTTTTGAGAGGGCATAAAACCTCCCATAAATCCTGCATGTCACCACTACTACTACTATTGTCCACATACAGTGACCACCCTCTTGCCTGAAATGTTTAGGTTTTCTGTCAAACAAAAAATGGACAAAAAAAGAAAAGAAATTTATAAACACATAAAATTTGCAATTAGATTACCTTCTGAATACGTCTCCTTTCCTTTTCTTCCAAAAGTAATTGACCACCACGGTTATGGAACAGTCTCTCTGAATTGCTAGCTTTCTGCTGAAGTTCCAACATTTTATCCCACAATTCCTGACGCTCTTGTGCCAACTGGAAGATGTTTCTGTAACATTTAAAAACAAATTAGATGTCAAACTTAAAATTCTGATAAGCCATTATTTAAAATTCATCAGAAAACATTTTGTTTAAACATGAACACGACTGTGTTTGAAACCGCGGTATCATGGAAGCATGAATCCTATGAGGTGAGTTGTTTAAACAAAATGTTCTCCGATGAATTTTAATGATTATACCTCATAATGTTTACTTCCCAACATTAATTTAATATAAAGCCATTAATTACTCGAATGCTTATCCTATGCCAGGTAAAGAAATAATAGTAAATTAATTAAAGACATTCAGATAACAAAAAAGATTAAAAGAATACACCACCCTAGAATCCGATTCCAAGAAAGAAAAAAATTCAAGAAAATTAACTTACCATCCTGAAATACACAACATATTTTTAAAAATTCAATATCACATTAGCATCGATAAACAAATTTAACCTCGGAAATAGGAGGTTACCTGAAGAAGGAAACGAAGGAAGAACTACAAAATGCGGTAAGAACCATACGTAGTTATATTAAATCAATGAAATGTAAACTAGATACTAAGATGAACGAAAATGAGAATCACCAAAACAAAGAGGTTACGCATGGCAAATTGGTAGAGGCACAGGAACCAGACAGCTGCCCAGCGGGACAAGTAGCGCCATCTCTTGGCCACATACAAGAAGCAACAAATAGTGTCTGTCACAGCGCTACATCTGACGGAGAAGAAGAGAAGCACCAAGACACAACACAACACGCAACGACCAGTACAAAGAAACAAGCTCACGACAATAAACACAAAGACAGGGTAGCCAACGAGACAGCAATAAACACTGAGATAATAAACGACAAACTAGAAAACATAATAGACTTTTTAGAAAACAAGCTGGACAAAAAGATTGAACAGAAAATTAACCAAAGACTAATAAACAAGACACCAATGAAACTAAACTACAATGAAAAGAGGACAAATAACACGAGAGATGAAGAAAACACCAACACTTTCGAAGAAAATAACAGAAATTATCAGAAAGAAACAGAAAGGAAAATAAGATACACAGAAGACAGCAGACCATATATAACCGGGCAAGGGCACAGGAAAGAAGACGACGAACTGGAAGCGGTGGAAAAGATGGCCTGGATGTACATAGGAAGACTCAAACGCAACACCACCGAAAGCAACATAAGAAAATTCCTGGAAAGAAACGGCATTAAGGGTAATATAGAATGTGAAGAACTTCACACCCTAGGAGACAGAAAAGCTTTCAAGATCGGTTTCCCTTACATCTACCTGGAAGACGCACAGAACACGGATTTCTGGCCACAAGGAATTAAGGTCAGAAGATTTCGATTTCGCAGATACTCATGGAGAAGGGAAGAAGACGACGGGACGGAACTACAATAACTTAAACAAGAACGTGGCAAAGAAAAATGAACCCCAGCAGAATAAGGGAATAAACATACTACTATGGAACATAGAGGGAATAAGAAACGCACTACCCTACATACCAAAGAAGACAATAGACAATACTCACAGAGACCTTCCTTACCGAAGACATAGAATTACAAGGTTACTACGCCATACATGCACTAGCAACCCCGACGGAGGGAAGACCAGCAGGGGGAGTCACATGTTTCATAAAAGGGAGAACAGGAGATATTGAAGGAATTACCAAGGAGGAAAACATGATCATAGTACAAACCTCCACAGTAACAATAATAGGAATGTACATACAACCAAGTGCTCCCATCGAAAACATAATAGATAAAATATCAACAGCCATCGAACAAACAAAAACAGATAAGAATGTAATACTCGCTGGAGACTTTAACTGCAGGCTCGATAAGGAAACTGCCAAAACACACATTCTGCTAGAGACTCTAGAAGAGGAAGGGTTCAAAATAGCAAATAAAAAGGAGACCCCAACTTATTTCGCACAGAACGGCCACAGCACAATCGATCTAGTATTCTTTAAAGGAGAAAATCTAAAACTAATCAAACAAAACGGGTTATGGAACTCTGCAGCGGCACCCATACGGAAACACATCCCGATAATGACAAGTTTCCATATGAAAATACCACAAATGAAGAAAGAAGCGAATGGACCAAATATATACACCAGGCAAATACAACAGGAAGTAATAAAACTCAACGAAGAAAACATAGAGAAAGCAAGGGATCTAATAGAAGAAGGCAAACTCGAAGAAGCCCTAGAAATCTCCACCGAAGTGATGAAGAAAGCTATAAAAGTAAGAAAAAGAAGACATGCACAAATATGGTTCGACCAAGAATGCTACAAGGAAAGGAAAGAAATATTGCATGCACTACACATAGCAAAAACCTACAAATGACAGGAAGACCTAACCAAGTACGCAGAAAAGAGAAGGAACTACAAAGGAATACTAAAAAGGAAAAGAGAATAATATACAGAAAGACAAGGAAGAAAGCTAGCGGAGGACGCAAAATCAAATCCGTTTATAGCATTGAAAAAGAGAATCTCACCCACAACAGGAGAAATTCACATACAAAAATGGGAAAGCCACTTCTCAGACCTACTGAATAAGCAGGACTTGGACCGAGCATATGACTTGGACAAAACGAAACTCACACAAATCCAAGAACCGATAACATCACAAGAACTCAGAAACGCAATAAATGGAGGGAATAACAAAAAATCTGCAGGCCCAGACAACATCTACATGGAACACCTCAAAGAATCACTCGACAACTTAGAGGAACTATGGAAAGACTTGATGAACAAATGCATACAGAAAGGAGAAATACCAGAGAGATGGAACACAGCGACCCTAAAGATACTATACAAAGGAAAAGGGGACAGAGCATCACCTGATTCATTCAGAGGAGTAGCGCTAGAAAACGCCTCCTTTAAAGTGTTCACAAAGATCCTCAATGAAAGACTCCTAGAAGCGACCAAGGGACACATCCCAGAAAACCAATTTGGATTTACGAAAGGCAGAAGCACTGTACAAGCAGTGAAATATCTAATGGACCAAATAGAAGACGCACTAAGACATACAAGAGGGAAGTACCATGCAGTATTCGTCGATTTCAAGAAGGCTTTTGACTCAATAAACAGACAAAAGCTCATTGAGAAACTGAAACAGATGATCGGAAAGGGAGACTCAATAGTGAGAATAATCGAAGCCTGCCTACAGCGAAACATAATCCAAGTAAACAACAATGTTGAAATTTTGGAAGATATCGTACAGACGAACGGAGTTCTGCAAGGAGATCCCATGAGCCCCACACTGTTTAACATCTATACAGCAGACGTGAACACCATAATCGAGGAAAACTCAAAAGCAAAACTAATCTTATATGCAGACGATATGGTGATAGGAGCAACAGAAAAGGAGGACATACAAAAAGCAATAAAAAGATTAGAGATCTGGGCACAGGAGAACAACGTACAGATAAATGAAGAGAAAACAGTCCAGATGACATTTAGAAAAGGGGGAAAATCAACATCAAAAGACAACATAACACTACTCAATCAACCACTACAAAAAGTGGGAAAATAAAAATATTTAGGATTCACTCTACAGACAACAGCAAGGTCCTTCGGAATACACTCCAAGAAAGAGCAGCGACAGCCATCCGAACATCATACAATATTCCAAATCTGGCCAACTTATCGACAGGTACAGCAATGCAATTATTCAGAACGACAGTGGCACCAGTTATAACATATGGGATAGAGATAATTTGGGAAAAACTTAAGATCAGAGATCTGATAAAAATAGAAAAAGTCAAAAATGTTCATGAAACGGATCCTGAGAATAGGAAAAACACCGCCATCTCGTTTTGCTTACGAACTCATGAGAGAGACCTACTTCATAGAGGACATAAGAACCCAATTCTATCTACAATCCACAGAACCATATCAGAAATTAATAAGCATCAGAAATAGGAAGAAGAAGGAAATAGGCATAGATTTCTACACCACAACTGCCATGCTGGACGACAGATGGACCAGAGAGTGCAACCCTCAGAGACACGTCACAACACGACTCACAGTACATGGATTTCATAACAAAATATGTATAAACAAGAAATTCCACGAGCCGACCGAAGAATGCAAGTGTGTGTATTGTGGACAAAGATGTAGGAAATACCACATCATGACATGTGCGAAAAGAACAAAAACTATTACAGACTACAGTAAAGACTAAACGACCACTAATACTCAACCTGAGTGCACATTTCTTATTATTATTATATGTAAATTTTTTCCCAAATTGTGAGTTCCTTCGGTTTTTTCCAATTGTTTAAGTAATTTTGTTTCGGTTTCTATTCTGTTTTCTGTCCAGGCATGTGCAGCTATTGCCACATTTTTCGGTTTTCTTCCCATATTTAACATTTCTGAGGTGTTCCTTTAATCTTGTATTTAGATTGCTTTTTGTTTTTCCTATGTATATCTTTTCACAATCTTTACAATTAATTTGATAAATTCCCGATTTTTTGCAGTCTTCAATCTTTTCATTTTTGTTGGTTTTTTATTAAATTACCTAAGCTGTAATCATTTTTCAGTGCTAATTTAATGTTGAATTTGTTGAAGATTTTTTTGAAACTTGTCAAATACTAAAGGATGGTATGTGAACTTATTGAATTTTTTACTACTATACAACCTGGATAGGACAGATTATAAGGTAGCGTAAAAGGGCATGAAGCCAATATTTCCTATGCATATATTTAACTAAGCTTCTTTACTCAAGCTGTAGAAGCCGTTTATTCGTCATCAAGAGTGAGGGGATGTCAAGGTCGTCTACTAAATATAGATCGGAATGTCCGTTCCATTATAAATTCCACACACAAAACCAGCGTAAACACACTTTTTATTAAACATATATATATTTAACACTGAATTAAATAAACCCTTGAGTATAATACACGTAATTTTACACCAAAACACAAATAACAAACTTTAATTTATGACGTTAATTTACATGCGCTAATATGCTAACATGAGAGAACTCAGAATATTTTAATGTATATTGTCTTAGAAAAGGTTGATGTTAAATTACTTCTTCTTTCTTTAAACTCTATATTATAGATAAAATCCTAATTTATTCAAACTTAATGTTTTCAAACTAATTATTATTAAAATCTTAATTTATTCAACTTGATGTATTCAAAGTATATATTGTTAAAGTCTTAATTTATTCAACTCTATTAACGTGAATTATTCAACCTGGAACTTTACTAGAAATTGCATTTATACTTACACACGCTCCGAGATTTGAAATCATGTCCATCCTAGATCGTTCCCAAAGCTGCCTTCTGTCTGATCTTTTCCCAAAAAACGCGGGTATATATTTGTTAATTTGTTCCCCTTCCAGCTAGAATCCGTGGCGGCCATAGTAATATTTCCTAATATTGGGTAATAATTTGGCTTCTGTCAGGGGCAGATTATATAAGGTGTTTGTTTCCCTTATATAATGTGTTATTCAAAAGGTACAATATTTTGTATTTTCGTAAATGTGTCCTAATAGCTTGAAAAATATGTTTTTCCCAAGACCTGAGCTGTTGGGTTATGACATTTGCATCTTCCCAGATCTTTTAATATTTTATTAATTTTCCCTCGTTTTTTATTTCTTAAAGCCCTTTCCTAAATTTGATTATGGTTTTTATCAGAGTTTCCAACGTTGATTATTTTTCCTCTACCGTCCGGTATAAAACATAAGTATATATCGCCTCTGCTTCCATCTTTTTTATCCATTTTTTTTATACCTGCAATTAAGCCCTGTTGTATTTATAATATTTACCAATATTTTTTCTGTCTGAAGAGTACTTTCATTAATAATTTTTTGTTCTTTAAATTTATTTATTTTCTTGTGTATCATCTTCTCTTGAAAACCATTATCCTTTGCAATTTTTATGATGTGTTCTTTCTCTTTATTGTAATTTTCTTTGCTCATGGGGACGTTCACACGTCTGTGTGTTAAACTATTAAATACTGCCTGTTTGTGTGAAAAATGGTTAAATCCAGTAGCTTTTATATAATTGTCAATGTGAGTTTTTTTTCTGTAGATTCCAAATTCTATTTTCTTTTTTCTCATTCCTAATCAATTTAAGGTCTAAAAATGGTATTTCATGATTATTTTCTACTTCCATTGTAAATTTGATTGTTTTATTTTGAATATTTAACAGTTTAGTGGCATCTTCTAATTGTTTCTGTTTTACTATTGCTATGATATCATCTACATATCTTCTCCAAAATTTAAACATCAAAGGGTGTGCTTTGGTTACATGACATTCAAAGTTCCCCATAAACATAATTGCTAAAAATGGTGATAATGGATTTCCCATTGCAAGTCCTGATTTTTGTCTAAAGTACTTTCCTCTAAAGGTGAAGAACATTTGATTTAAGCATAATTTTATTAATTTTATGTATTCTTTAACGCTATCATCATCTAATTTGTTTTCTTTCAACCATTTTTCTAAAATTTTCAAAGTTGTGTCAGTCGGGATGTTTGTGAACAATGAAGTAACATCAAATGAGACCAATCTTTCTGAAGGTTCTATTTCTACATTTTCTAATTTTTCCACTAATTGGTAAGAATTTTCTACTGCTAAATTTTAAAATTTTTCCATACCTTTAAATTTATTGCTTAGCCATTTTGACATGTTATATGTCGGTGAGTTGATACTGTTGATGATAGGTCTCATTTTCTTTCCGTCTTTGTGGATTTTAGGAAGGCCATGAATGTTGGGGTTTCTGAGATTTGGTATTTTTAATTGTTATACAACACTAGGGCCTAACTGCAATAATAATAAAATACTATAAAAGCCGATAAAGGATAGACACATATACATGTGTATTATACCAAAAAATAGGGCATAAATATTCACCCTTTAAATGCGGATTGAAATCTCAATCCAAATATACATAAGTGTTTTATAGATAAAAAACTAAGGAAAAAATTAATATAAAATAACTTTTCACATCAATATATTTGTCAAACAATGAAGTCACACTTACGAAATCTTATATAATATCAAAAACAACTTATTAGTTTCAACCAAATAGGAAATTCTTACGAAACCTTATATAACCCAAACACATTAGGGAAGAAGTTAAAAACACCTTATATAACTTGGCCATGAACATACTAGGAATATTACTACAGATGGGGCAAGAAAATAGGGCTTCCATTAGCTTTAGGGGATGGTGAAAGGTGAAGATAATCATATAAAAGCCGGATTTTGTGAGTGAAAAAGGCAGAACGGCAGCGGGACCGATTGCGGTCCCCTCAGCGGTGGCGTCTACATTGGTAATATGACTCCTTTTTTATCTTTCGTTGGTCATTTTAAGACTTAGAATCAAATATGGGACCAAATGGTCCTAGTAACTTAGAATAGCTAACAAAGTTGAATATTTTAACATGATTGTTTTCTCTCTCTCTCTGAATTTTAGCACTTTAATAATTTGAATATTTTTACGTTTGACAATGTGGCGATTTCAGCTGTTTTCAAATAACTTATTTTATATGTTATCAATCTAATAGTTCTTTATGTTTTGGTATTTATTTTAATAAATAATGTTATTTTTCGCTTACTGTGTTTTTAACATATTTAATTGTAGAACTCTTCCTCCACAAACCAAGGCCAACCGCTCGGGCCAAAGACCACTTAAACAATAGTGGTCGTCACGCTATCAATATGCAGGGGCTTAACAGACGACTCGCGTAAGAAACTGGTGGCAGGCGGTGGTATATTCGTGAAAATAATGTTTTATTATATTCACGGATAAAGAAACGAACCTTAGACCACAAAATTAACCTTCAATTCGTATACAGTAAAAATCTATATGTTTTTTTTCTCAATCGGGAAGAGAAGAGTCACATTGGTACTAATGAATAAACTATGTCTTTTAAAACAGAGAGAAACCAGAAAATCTTCAACTTTGGGACATTATTATTAACTGGCTTTAGGTTATTTTTTTTTAGGATCTAATATTTGGGTTTTATAGACAATGGGTAAAGTTTGGATATATCGCTGTTTTAGGTTATATTTTTGGTATTGATGTTTTTCTACAAATGTTTATTTTTCTGGGCATAATTAAGGTTTTTTGCAATGGGTAAAACTTTTGGATATGTACGGTAAATTGTGGTGTTGTTGATGTTTTTTTTTTCATAGAGATGTTATTTTCTTTATAGGCAGACATCTATATATATACATATTTTTCTAGGTTATGTTTTATGTATTATTTTCAGAACTTGATTTTTTTTTTGGATACCTATAAGCTTTATGAATTATTTTGGTGTTGTTTCAATCAGATGATATATTTTTTGGTTATTAACCTAGGTTATGATTTATTTTTTTTCAGAATATGTGTAGAGTGTAGTAATGAAATTGATTTAGTATTTTTTTGTGTGTTAATTAAGGCAATATCTCATCCAATGTTAATAATTATACGTTAATAATGACATATTTTATTATTTCGTCTATCGGGAAGGCGTGGCACGATCACATGTGCACATAAATCATTTCTGAAAGCATCACCACGAGAGATAAGCCCAAGGGATCATAGGTTGCTTTACACGCCACTAGATTGGACATTTTTTTTTGTCATATTGAACTTATCATCTTTTAGAAAAGGGTAATAAATTGAAGCAATCAAGATGGCGGACACCTCTTATACTTACGCCACTAATGCACTAAACACTCGTACCACGTTTGCACTATGTAAACATTCTTTTTTTTTTATTATATATATATATATATATATATATATATATATATATATATATATATTCGCGTAAAACACGATCTTGGATATCTTACTGAATCATGGATAGAGATAGGATACGAAAAATTAATTTATGGTTTATTAACTAGGTAGTTTGTTGAACTGGGAAGTTGGCTAACGTCTATTATCTTTTTTTTCAAAATGGCCACGACGACTACAGAGCATCGAACGGAGTCTATATTAAACATTACAGCCACCCCGTAGGAAACTAACCCTATCCACCTCAATCAAATAAAATTATACTTATATTCGGGCTAAATAATCAAAATATATTGACATAAATACAGGAAAAATAAATCGATTGATATTTGAAGTCCCCATGTAGCAACTCGTGCATCCACACTGGTAATTAATCTTGGCCCACGTAAGGCTCAAGGAACCGCATTATAACTTGCAATGAATGATTTATATTGGGAAAATAAATTAACAATTATTCTAATAATAAGACTGTAAAAATTTAATTACAAAAAGAATAACCGAAAACTAGCAGGGAAATAGTTTAGGGAGTTGGAAAACATAAAAATCAGAGGATTTGGAAATAGAGTAATAACCGTGAAAACTAAAGTAACATTTAAAGTAACATATTCCCCTACCGGAGATCTTGAGGTGACGGAAATGTTAGGGTTCCCAATATTTCTAGACAATCGGCACCTAATGTCAGCGGGTTATCAGCCCTGCGTGACGGCCGCCCTTTCCCCAGAACAAGAGTCTGGTACTCATTTCAGTTAGAGGCTGAATCGACCCCAGGGCCATAGTGCCGCCAGAAGGTTTGGATCAGGGTAAGAATCATAAACCCACCGGGACTTGAACCCCCGACTTTTCGGCTTGTAGCGCAGTGCTTTAACCACTATGCTAGTAGAAATAAATATTCATACTAAATATATCAAGAAATTTTAAACCCTACAACCGCCTACCATGCGACATTGACAAGGCAGGGCATGAGGCAAATAATACCGATTTCGTTTCCTAGGGTATTTTATGGTAATGGCGAGCACCTTATGATATGTAGGAACGTTTTCAGTTAAAAATCGAGAGGTACACAAAAAACAGAAAGAACTAATAACTGAGTGGTTTAAAATTAATAATAATAAAACACACAATAAAATAATAATCATCACACGAAGTTCGGGTACAAATCATACGTCCATAATAAAAGGTAATGGAAGAAATTGGATGACAAATATAATATAAAATAATAATAATAATAATAATAGGGAACGTTCAAGAATATAGAAGTTTTCTGAATAATAAATATGAACTCACCAGCGTGGAAAAATGAAAAATCGCCATCTTGAGAGCTATTTTATTTTGAGACACGTCTTTCCTACATGCACGAAGACTGAGTGTCTATTAGGAGGTCACATAGCTGTAAAATTCAGCAGGCTCTGGAATGTGTTTATTTTGGTGAAAGTCTAGATTATCCACATAGATAAGAATTCCACCCCGACTGTATTAGGAATATGAACAAACTTATACTATGTGCATTTACAGGGAAATAAATGTTTTTTTGAATAAATAACCAGGTAAAAACCCATGACAGTAACAGAAAATAAAAGTGGCATATATTAGCAATCAGAGGGTTCTAGATTTGAAAACCGAGAGAATGAACAAGGGCATGGAGACTTAGGAGAAATAAACGAGAACTCGAGCATAGCGGGGAATGGAGATTTAGCGCAATATAAAGCCAAGCAGGGAACCACACACCTCCCCAAAGGAAAATAACATTAGACTCATGGAAGGGAAGACGACCGAACTTCAGTTAAATAATAACTTAAAATAATTTTTTTTATTAACCTCTCATGCGGTGTTGAGAGCTTGACAACAATGCCGGCGGGCGCATTCTGTGAAAATTCCGACTACAATGTGAGACGTTTCTAAATCATGAGTCAAGTAAATCAAAAGTAAAGTCAAGGAGGCTAGCGCAATTAAGGGAGGACTCGCTTGATCCGTAACTCAGATTAAGTTTCGGAAAACGGAAGGAATGGAAATTCTGAACCAAATAAGAGAGCTCGAACAGGAAAGGGGAATGGAGATTGGGCATAATCATAGAGCTCCACTAGTGAGGATTACGGAGTGGAGGTAGAACCAAGGTGCTTACAGAAGTGATAAAAGAAGGATAGACTGATGCTTACAGAAGTGATAAAGAAGGATAGACTTATTCCCACAAATATTTTCTTTTCGGCTGTATCATGGTTTTTTGGGGTGAAAATTAGGATACTTGACAAACAAACATCGACGAATACCCCTCAAGCTGGGTAAGGATAGGATGCGAGAGACTAGTTATGATATCCTACAGTGAGATTAATAGGATGTACCCAGGGAGATCAACTATAATAGTAATGAAGATCCTAAAACTTAATATAAAAAATATAAAATAATAAACCACCAGGAAGTAAATAATAATAATATAATAATAACAATGACAATAACTATGTTAATAATAATAAAAATGACATCAGTAATAACAATAAACCTTAACGATCATAATAATAAAATAAAATCAAATTACCAGTATTGATAACGTATAATGATAATAATAAACACAGTAAATTTATAACTAACAATAATAATAATAATAATAATAATAATATTCACGGTAAATTAAGAAAACACATAATCATAAAAATGAAGATAATAATAATAATAATATAATAATAATTCAGGGTAAATAATAAACCACAATCATAATAATAATAATAATAAATAATAATAATAATGAAATAAGAGCGAACTACCAGAAATAAGACTTATGTTTATGAATAAAACGAAAGATAACGGAAACCACAATCTCATTTTCAGCAATTAGGACTCATTTAAGTATGAATGGGTCCGGGATAAGTAGTAGGCTAGTTCGCGAGAAGATAACGTGGAAGCAGTCCAGATAGAGGCACGTAGTATGTTAAGCCTATAGCGGAAGACGAATGATAGGTTCAATTAACCAGAAGTTGTGCCAACACGGAGGGTAGAAATTATTTTAACATCGCAAAGAAATAAGTAGTGACACAGTTCAGATTAAGAAGGGAGGATGTGCAATTATCCAACTTAGTTTAAAAAAATATATATGTATTGCAAAGAGAACGGAAGAGGGACATGGGAACTTAGGAAAATTTATAAACTTTTTGAAACGCAATAAAGAATAGGACAAGCGTTGAAAGATTTTCCCAGAATTACCGAGTGCCAAACATGCAGAAATGATCGAAAACAAATTAATAATTTTATCTCCCATAGCAATATTCGAAGATGGAGGTTAGGATACTTCACCGATAGTTGGGTGTCTTAATCGATCTAGTGGAAAGTATTATCATATAAATTTGGAATTTCAAGGGCTACACTGAATGATATTTCTAAAGGAAATTACACAACAATTATATACATCGGGCTTGATCATGACACTTGACTGAGGTGCCTACGGAGGAAACAGAGAAAGAATCTGCGGCCGGGATCTCTCCCTCTGTATACCTCGATAGCATATCAGTGGGGCTAGTGACCAGTCGAGTAGTAGACACCACACATATGGGATCTGACATATTACGATAATAGATGAAAACTAGATCGCTTACGACTCTTCATGTTTAGGCCTACGAGGGATAATAAGAGGTTAGGCTGCAACTTAGGTCAATCTAGGCTAAGTAACGTGAGAAATACACGCACAGAGATGAAATTTTTACATAGTCGCACACAGAGATACAAGTTGGAAGGACTAAGGACCCTTTTTGGAGAGGCTTTGGCCCTCGATAATTTGGTGATTTGCATGAACACTTCGCCAAAAGCTAGGCAGGTGCAAGTCGGAAGGTGGGGCACCCGCGTTATGACATGATCTAGAGACAGAGAACTCCAAAATGAACTTGGGCACCTGGCCATAAAACCTTGCCGGCTGGCACTGACGTTAGGGACCATATGGAACATCGTTGTTTAGGGAGAGATAGGCATCCGAGGAACTAGAAACAAAAATGAAAGTACAATACAATTACGGGCAAAGAGACCCACGAGAAACTGTCGTGATACCCGCGGTTTAGGGAGTGATGAGGGCAATAGTAGGATCACCATCAGAAGAGAATCGGATAAATCCACTCCGATGATGAGGCCGTCGTCCAATGACCTCAAGAAGGCTCTCCCTAAGGTTAATGTCGAAAATAAAGATCCTGAGGCAGCAAGGATGAGAGGGGGGGGGGGTTAGGGAATGACGTCGAGTCACTGTCGACCATGGGTGGAACTAGCTGTCCTCCTCCCTTGAGGTCGAAGCCGAACAAAAGTCGAGTCACCAAGTTGGGAGGCCAGCCCATTCCTGGTCTCTCAAGGTCGCGACCCGATGAATTGGCTAAACCACCCCAGGGATACATAGCCGGATTAGGACACTGAGGTTAGCAAGAGACGAAACCCGTCTGGGATGATAGGATGTTAATTCCCTTCTGGATGCAGCAGTGTTCGTTTGAGGAACCAACAGAGTTTCTAATGAACCCGAAGTTAGGAAGTGAGGTGAGCAAGAGACGAAACCCCGTCTGGGAGGATAGGATTTAATTCCCTTCTGGATTGCAGTAGTGTTCGTTGAGGCACCCAACAGGCTTTCTAAGGAGAGACAAAAGAAAAGGATGAATTAGGAAGGACAGGATGCCAGGAGCAAAACCGCGAAGAAAAAGTCGTACGCACACATGGATATGGCATAATAACCAAGGGACAACGAATAAATACCAGGGACGTCAGAAACGTTGAGACACATAGTAGGAAAATACCAAGGGAAACACATGGATATTACGATTG